>PVKA01002130.1:0-73630 GCA_004027165.1 Ctenomys sociabilis
CAGATGTACATAAGGAAGAGTAACAAACCAAGCAGGTCAGGCTAACAGTGTCACAACGTCTATAGGAGCATTTTCTTTTCTTTTCTTTCTTTCTTTCTTTCTTTCTTTCTTTCTTTCTTTCTTTCTTTCTTTCTTTCTTTCTTCCTTCCTTCCTTCCTTCCTTCCTTCCTTCCTTCCTTCCTTTCTTTCTTTCTTTCTTTCTTCCTTTCTTTCTCTTTCTCTCTCTCTCTCTCTCTCTCTCTCTCTCTCTCTCTCTCTCTCTCTCTCTTTTTGGTGGAACCAGGGATTGAACTCAGGCCCTTGAGCTTGCGAGGGAAGCACATATTCCACTGAGATACCATCTCCCTGGCCCCTACATTTTCCTTTTTTACTATGGTAAATATACACTTGAAATTCCTTGGGTTTATATAAAAATTAGATTAATGAAGCATGTCTGATGCTGTAATTAAAATATTCAATGTGGAAAATAGTGCAGAAGTTCCCAAACAAAATAAATGTAGAGTTACCTAATGACACTGGAGACCCTTTTCTGGTTATACACTGAAAGGAAATGGAATTCCCATCTAGCAAACATACCTGCATTTCAATGCTCATTGCAGCATTGTTCATTGTTAGTAAGGTTCCTGGCACTAAGAGAAAATATCCTAGATTAATCCATTTGTAAGGTGCAAGGGTTATCCTGGTTCACAATTTCAGATGCTGCTTCTTTTCAAGGTTACTTGGCTCCATTGGTTTTGGGCCTGCTGAAAAGCAGTACACCATGTGAGGAATATGCTACAGCACAGTAGTACTGACATTTTGGCAAAGAACGAGAACAAGGGAGAGGGAGGGGGAAGGAAGAGGAGGGAGAGAGAAAAGGGGAGAGAGAGAGAGAGAGAGAGAGAGAGAGAGAGAGAGAGAGAGAGAGAGAGAGAGAGCCAGGCTCCTGATATTCTTGAAAGGCACACCAATGACCAGATTTCCTTCCACTGGGTCCCATATCTAACAGTTCTACCACTGCCCAACAATACAACAGGCTGTCAACCAAATCTTCAGCCTTTGAGAAATATTTAAGATCCAAAACATAATATTCACAACAGCCAAGACCTGACCTGTCCACAAGGAAGCTGAGTCAAGGATTGACTCCCTTGAGAAAGCATGGTACATGTGGTGGGTAATCTTGACTGTGAGCTTCACTGAACTGAGACTCACCTAGGAAACTAGGAAAGCACGCTTGTGTGTGTGCCTGGGCCTTCCTCTCTGACTCTTTCCCTCTCCCTCTGCTTGCAGGCTAGAGAGGGGGCAGCTTTCTTTAGCCACGCCCTTCTGCTAGGATGTTTCTGCCTTGGAGCAGCTGACCTTGGGCTGAAACCTTTGAACCAGGAGTCAAAATGATCTTTTCTTTCTTAAATTGTATGTGTTAGCAAGAAAGTGGCCAACATACATAATAGGGCTAAAAGCAGAAAAAGATTTTGCCATTTGCCATACAACATGGAAAAAAACAGGATTACTAAGTGTGACAAGCAGACATAGAAAAAAACACCTGCATGATCTCCTTCGCATATGGGATTTCAAAGAAAAAACGCTTAATACACAAAAATAGAGAGTGAAACAATGACTTAGGTTAAAGGATGCAAAGTTGTAGTTGTGTAGGATGAATAAATCCAGAGATATGATTTAATAAGGACTAGAATTAATAGCATCATATTGTATTTCAGATTTTTGATAGAACAGAACATTTAGGTGCTCTTGCCATAAAAGGTAACATGAGTGATGATGATGATGGTGATGATGTTGTGTGTGTGTGAGTGTGTGAGTATATGTGTCAGTCTGTGATTGTGTGTCTGTCTGTTCGTCTGCAGCCAGTATTGCACTATACATGTGTCATAGAATCATCTTGTTCACCTTAGAGACAATAAAATATAGATTAAAAAATTAAAAATTAAAACCTGAGCAGAAATAAAACAAAATCTAAAAATAAGAAAAAATGTTCAGCTCTAACCAAGGATAAGGTGTCCAAACAGGTAAAATAAGACTTCCAGATGTCCCCTAAAGTTTTGGGGCCTTTGTCCAAGACTTTTTTCCCATGCTCTTTCCCACCCACAAGTGTGCTTTCTTAATTTCCAGGCAAGTCTTAAATTCAATGAAGCTAATAATCAAAATTACCCACCACATCAGGTACCATACTTTCTCACAGTGTTCAACAGAAGAACAGGACATTGTTCTGGCATGCCTATCTCAGGAATCTTTTCCATCTTAAAGGGACTTAGGACATAGATTCTGTGTTCTTACAGGTACAAATTTCGTGAAGTAGGACATGAGGAGACAAGATGGAGGGACATGGAGAACTTTGACAGCCCTCAAGTTCTGTCATGCCAGAGCTGTCCAATGCTCAGAGGGTAGTATTTCTAAACCTTCTGGAATAGGTTTTACATACAGGGTACCCTTGGAGAGTACATGTTTTTGTGCATACTTCTTTTGCTTACAAAAATACAATTCATTGTGGATTATAGGTCACGCTAATCACTTCACTGAACTTGGTTATATACAGTGATGAAATTCAGATCTTGAATGGTCTCCCATGGCCCATATGTGACTGGTGCTACTGGGAAATGGCAAAGTGCAGCAGCTCATGGCAGCAGAAAACAAGGAAGAGCAAAGTTAGCAGCAGCAGCTATGGCTTCTAGGCAGCCTCTCTCCTCTCCTCATATCATAACCAAGCTACCCTGGGGCTGGGAGTGTAGAACTCACACAAGGCCCATGCCCTCCTCTTTTACAGGGTGAGGATGTTTTCAAGGTAAGAATCCTGACTCTATTGAATTGCTTAAACTTCTAAATGCAAGTTAATACAATGTATCAACCAGTACAATCTACCCCTTGTCAACTTGGCAATCAGACATTTCTTTGAACCAGTTTCTAGGTACATAGACATGCTTATTAACGGTTTACAACTTGAACATCATATTATATTAGAACCATGACATTTTGCCCCTGGGTACCCCCCCAAGGACTCATATGCATCCTTTTATGTAAAAGGCATTTTAGTCCATCCCTAAGAGTTGCCAAACTCCCAACAGCTTCAGCATTATTGAAAAGTCCAAGTCCCAAGTCTCCAAGACCTAAGGCAAACTCTTAGCTGTGAGACCCTGTACAAATAAAAAGTTAAGCACTTCTAACATTCAATGGCACAAGAAAAACATTATCATTCCAAAAAGGTACAAACAGCAGGATACAAAGCATTGGGATCAAAGCAAGTCCAAAATCCAGAAGGGCACATAGTCCTGTAGCTCCATATAGAACATCCAAAGCAACCTGTAATGAGTTGTGAGCTCCAAAAGCCTTACATGGCTCCATCATTATCGCACTTCTGCTGGTAGCTCCCATGGCTTTTCTTTGGGGATTGTTTTTCTCCCTCCTTGCAGCTTTTCTTGGAGAAAAGCTCATTTGTCCAAACTTCTGTGTTTCCACCGAATAGGTGCCAATTTGAGAAACAAATTCTGTATACTGGCACCATTCTGGAATCTGGTTTTGGAACTGCCTCCATTCTGGAACATGGGGTTCTGAAGATTTCTCACCAAAGCAAAGTCTCTCATCCTTGTGATTGAGGCTGCAAATGGCAAGAACCTGCCACCTCCTGTTATATCCTCGGGACATCTTCTCTACTCCTGTTCCTCCTGGGCGGTGGAGATCTTAGCACTCTCTTTGTGGTTCACAGCCTTCCTGATGTTTCCTTTCTGACCAAACTCACAACATTTTAAATCCTCCTGCTGGGCTCTCTGCTCTGGACTTTCAACATATATCTGACCAAAAGCCCCCAACAATAGTCATGCCACTGGGTCAACATTCAACTGCCTTGTGAATTCTTCTGTAAGATTAACTAGTCCATTGCTTGTAATCTCAGTCTTAGGCAAAGTCTCTGGACCATACAAACTTTCTGCCAAGAGCCATAACACAAATCATTCACAGTCCAACAACCAGTGCAGTCCTTCTTCCCAGCAGAAACCTCCCCAGCCTGGTTATTTACATGCAGACTTTCTATCAGCATTCTGATCTTCTGAGCTCTGACAAAAATCTATCATACAGAAGAGCCAAAGGAATTCCAGCTCTTTGCTAGTAGGTGACCTCTCCAAACTTTCCCTCTTTCCATAAACCATTCCCAAAATCTCTTGAACAGTGTGGTCAGATAGTCACAACAATGATCTCATTTCTCTGGTACCAAATTCTATCTCAGTTACTTTTCAATTATTGCTTGGACAAAAATACCTGACTTCCAAAATTAAGAAAAGAAAGGTTTATTTATCTCACAGTTTGTGGAGGTTTCACTCTATACTTGGCTGGCTCCCAGGCAGAGTGGTACCTGGCAGGGAGCAGCAGTTGATAGCAGCAGAAAACAGTGAAGAGCAAAGGTAAGGGCAGCAGTTATGGCTTCTAGCCAGCCTCTCTTCCCTTTTTATATTATAAGCAAGCTTCTCTGGGGCTGGGGGTGTAGAACTCACACAATGTCTATGCCCTCCTCTTGCACAAGATAAGGATATTTACAAAGTAAGAATGCTGGTTCTCTGCTGAATCACTTAAACTTCTAAACTTCTCAAGTTGACATAATGAATCCACCAGTACTAATGGGATGAGGATATAGCTGAGTAGCTTAAGTGTGTTCCTGGCAAGCGCAAGGTCCCAAGTTCAATCCCCTAGAACTGCACAAAGGAATGATTGTTTTAAAGTAATTATATCCTTGTGTTCCACATTGTCACCTTTGCCCTGCCAAATTCTGATCCAAAGGACTTTCATCCAGCAAGCAATTTTTCCCCAATTGAGAATTCCCTGTTTCACCATCTTGAGGTTCTTGATTTCTGCACATTTTCTCCCTTGGTAACAGAAAGTAAGATTTCTATGGATGTGCATTCACTCTTTAGGATGAACTTCACATGATAATTCACATGATATCAGGCCCCATGGGAGCTTGAAGGCTCAAGTAAAAATTCCTCCTATGGGACTAATTATCTGCTGGTATAATTCACATATGGTTGCTTTCCAAGCTACCAGTTTCGCCAACAAAGGGTTGTACTGCCTGCAACCACAGCAGCTTTGAAAGAAGTGCTATAAAAAGGCAGATGACACTTTCAAAGGCTTAGGTCCCTGCATTTTATCTCATTCCAAGTGGATTCCTTTCTGATCTAAGCCAATTCAAGTGTGCAATCAGGAGAGGAATACAGCCATCATCTGGTCCCATGACAGCCTGTCCCTGAGGGCTCTCCAATGCTCTAGAGCTGATGATTTGGTTGGGAAAGGCTGATCCTTGGAACCATGGCCCGGGGTCTCGGAGGTCTTACATGTGAAGAGAGATGAGACTATAGTGGTTCTGCAGGGCTTGGAAATCCTTTTGGAAGACAGGGGTGAAGGGAAAGAGAAAGGAGGGAGAGGAAGGTGAAGTAAAAGAAGTGAAGATGTGACATATGTATCAACCCCTTGTGATTTCAAGCAATCATGATGTGTCATGGACATGTACTAATAGAAGAAAGGTGAATAGGGTAGGTAGAGTGCCCAGCACAGGGCCTTCCTCAGAGCAGGTGCTCAGCACAGTCATCCCTTCCCTCAGCCAACAGCCACATCTGTCACACTTTCTTTTGAACTCTGCCCTGGGATTTTATGCAATAAAAATTTCCTTTCTTCCCATCACAATCTTCTTGATATTTTTAAGTGCACAAACACAGGCAAAATAGCTTACCTTTCCCTCCTTTCCTTTTTCTGAAGCAAAATTTCTCTCCTTTGGGTGATGTCTTTGTGCATCTTATGCCACTGTCACAGAATACCTAAGGATAAGTGACTTGTAGAGAGTAAAACTGTGTAGAGACTAGGAAGTTAAGACCAAGAGATTAGTAGGCTTGGTGTCTTTGGAGATCTTGCTACTGGTTCAGTGCATTGCCTGTCACACCCTCTAAAGAGGAGGAAGGCTAGACAAGCAAATATTTAGCCAGGCTTAGCATCAAGCATGAAAGCTCAAGTCAAAAGCCTCAATTAGATCAGTGCTACCTGAAGGTAGAGCCTTTGTGACCTGATCCTCTGAAAAACAATCCCATATCTTAGTACTATGAGAGTGGCAATTAAGCTTTCAGAGGAACTCTAGGAATTATAAACAATAGTAATTAGTCTATAAAAATTAGGAACAATTATCCATAGTGTTCATGCCTTTGTAGTGAGATTGATTGCCTATGAAGAATAAGCAGACACTTTGCAATTATGAGTGCTGTGGGCCAACACACAATGTTTCAGCATCACTGTCTTAGTTGAATTTGATATACCTCCTATCTGAGCGCAGCAAATTCTCCTCCTGGAACCTCTCGCACCTGGTCCTGTTTCCCCTCCAGTCCAGATGCCCATCACATCAAGACCAATCCCCACTGGCATTAATCCTCTCCTCTACTGTTCAGATTTCTGGCTACATCTAAGAGACACCTCCCTACAAAATTCTTGGGACAACTTTTCCACTGTAAAAAAAAAAAAAAAAAAAAAAAAAAAAAAAAACTGGAAAGGTTGAATAAATATCAGCTCTTCTATCATTGGTCTACTATTTTGGAAAGACCTTTCCACAATGATGGCAGTGTTCCATATCTGCATTGTCCATATGACTAGTGAGACAGAAGAAGAGCATTTTCTCATCTAGTTTTAACTGATGTAAATTTAAGTAGGCTAGTGGCTAGCACATTTGGCCATACAGATATCAGCCTTCCAGATACATATAATCCACCTTGGTGATCTTGTCAAAATTCAGATGTTGATTTAGTGGGTCTTGGGTAGCACCTATGTCAGGGGTATGAATTCATAATGGTCCAGCAGATGCTGATGCTTCTGAACTACAGACTAGTCTGAATAACAAAGATTAACCTGTTCCATGTTATGTCTAATGCATTTAGCATTCAGACAGATACTTACGTTAAGCTCAACAGTCTATGTTTTAGGATAATAATATCATTAAGCTTCTCTTCTGGAGTGTTAACAACTTGTTTGCAGACCAAAAAATTAGAGAAAAAGAAGGGCTATAAGGATAGCCAATATTTTGGCCCTAGCCCTTCAAGGTAAGTGAGGACTCAGGACATAAGAAAACCTGTACTGTAACATCATGTAACTCAGTTATGTACCAAATTTTCTGATCAAGGAGATTATGGGGCCACAAAAGAAAGTGATCAAAGATGTAGACTGTGCCTAAGGAGAATCAGCTGGAGAAAAAGTAGTCTCTCGGGCTTTCACAGAGAATAAACTAGTCAAGCAATGGCCCTGAGTCATCCACATGGCTGACACTGACAAAGGATCTACAAACTGTGGTACAGGGTTTCAGGATAAACCCTGAGGGGATTTGACTGACATTGTCAGATACAAAAGTTACATTACTTGTTATATAGGTCTTGCTTCATCTTGGCCTTAGCAATCCAGCAGAAAAGTATGAAAACAAGGTATAAAAAGTAAAACCATATTAATATGCTGAACTGTAAAAGGCTCAAGTCAACAACTTCTGACATTGCCAGTCATGTGAATAACCCACTGCTATTATAGACTATAGGACTATATTGGATTACTCTGCTGAATTCATGCACCTGCAATATATGAATGGCAAGGTAATACCCATCTCTGACAAAAGTAAACAAAAAAGGGGGTATAAATGAAGGACCATTTTGTAGTTAAAAAAAAAAAATATATATATATATATGCAAAATAGTTTGCATAGAAATACAACTATTTTCTCTTAGTTCTATGAAAAGAAAGATTAGTACTAATAGTGTTTGTGGACAGTATATCATGTCTGTGTCTTGTACTATGAATAGCTACTAAAACAACAAGGTACAAGAATGTAAAAATGTCATGCTGTGCTGATGAGTGGGTAGGCTGGCCTAGCCATTCTGGAAAGCAGTCTTTCATTCCTATTTTAAATTAAGTAATTTAATTTAAATTACTTAATTTCATTCCCAGGATCCAGTCATTGATTTCTTGGGTCTATGTCTCAAGGATGTCCTGCCCCAGCTCTCAGAAGGATCATAACAAAAGATTGTTATAGGAAAAGAGAGCCAAGTCTGGTGTTCACCTCTGGAAGACAAGATGTGGAAATATGGTAGACGTACAGGACATGATACTGGTTGGTGGCGTTCACAAGCACTGTCTCTAATCTGTGTATAGCAATACAGATGGATCTTCCCAGTGACAGCATTAAAAGAAAAAAGATAACTCTAAAGGAGACATATAGTGAAATGCCATGTTCAAAATTTAAGATTCCTGCCATAAAATAACAAGTATATAACTGTAAGAGTTATCAAGCCGTATATTTGTAAAAGTACATACACATTTTTGAAAACTACAACTTAAACTGTTTATGTGGATTACATGTGGTAGGAACAGAAGGCAGAATAGGGTTAAGGTTAATAAGGGGTATAAAAGACAAATTAGAGCACTCTGCAGCATCCTACAGACTAGGCTGTGTTGTGTGGTAAAGGAGAAGCCTAGAGAATTAATGCCTCTGACCAGACTGTCCCAGTTGCCCTCTCTGCCTCGTCTGCTGCTCTGTCTTCCAGGATAGCAGACTGGAGTGGTCCAATTTTTGCTCCATAGCTATCTGGCTGCAGTGCCCTCCCGGCTTCATCTCCCATCACAGACACAAGCACAGCAGCATGTGTCTGAATCCTGCATCTTCTCCTTTGGGAAGCTTGTTTGGAAAATCTCAGATAGATAAAACAAAAATGACTACCTCAGTCTCCCACTATCCTGCCTCTCCTGGTGTCATATGGATGTGTATTTCTGGCTGCCATTTTTTTAAAACATAAACAAAGGATGGCGCATCAACAAAAAAATCGACCCCATTGGGGTGTCAGCTGCTTGAAACCATGGTCACAATTCCTTCCATTGGAGTCCAGTCTCAGCTGTGGTTCTTATCCAGCTGTCCAAAGCCTCATGTGCCTGGAGGTGGGACCCTGAAGGAGTCCAAGTCCCGGGAAGCCAACTCTCAGCATGAAGTAGAAGGTGGGGGTGGTCCCAGGAGACTCCCCCTCTCTTGCTGTCCTTCCTGGCTGCCATGAGGTAAGCAGCTGTCCTACACTGGCCCTCCCCTCCTGCCACTTCTGCCCTGTAGTAGCCACTGACCATGCAAGGACCAAACTTCAGAAACATGAGTCAGAGTAAAGCTCTTCTCCTTGATGTTACAGGTGATGGGTATTCCATCCTCGCTATGATAAAAGTGACTAAGACAATCATCAACATTTTCCAATGCCTATCATAAAAGGCTGATAATTTTGGCCTATTCTCACCTTTAGACCTGATCCTCTATAAAATGAAAGTTCAGAATGTCTTCATAACAGCAGAGGAATGAATCTGAGAGGAGAACTCAAAGTTGAGGAAGTCTATAGCTTTGGAAAAAGAGTTTGCAGACAAGTGTTAGCAATGAGCTGTATAAATATCCTTATATCTGTGAGACAAAAGCAATAAACATAACACACTCAATAAAACAAAATGTCAATACTTCTTTATCCTAAAATAAGAATAATGTACACTGTTTTGTACATTAAAATTTACCATTGCTTATGGTCCAGAATTTCCTCAGGATAACTCTTCTTGGCAGTTTTAATGTGATTCTTATAAAACTGGCATTCATCTATAAATACTGTGGATGGCAATAATTACTTTTTATTAATTATCTATTTTGTTTTTGTTTCAAGATATAAACATTTCTCTCATTTTTCTCCCCACACCAACCTTGCAACCATAGAATCCTGGTTTTACTGTTGAGAACATAGCAGGTCAAAAGAATGCAGTAATTTCTTCAAGGCAAGCAGCTGGCTAGCACAGTGCTGTGTCAGACCAGACTCCTCTGTCTACTAAGCTATGCCCTTTCCTCCATCTGCTTCTGCCAAGGAAAAGCATGGCATTGAATACATATGATTTAAAAGTGTGAGCCTTCTGCTGGCCTATAGCTCAGCAAGTTCAATTCCCTGGCTTGTTGTGCTGGCCCTGCTCCCAGGAACCTTGGGATGGCAATCAAGACCCTGCTTGGTGGCCCGTACCTATAAGTACGAGCCTTACGTTTTACCTAAGTCAGTGATTCTCAAATGTGAACAGAAATCACAGTCATGCTTGGCGGGGGTGGAGTTTATAAACATAGAGTTTATAAACATGTCCTAGTAATTCTAGTGTGTAGTCAGGGAGAAGACTCTAAGGATACCCACCCACATGCAAATCTATGTACATCACAATTTCTCACAGAAGGTAACTACATGATAAAGTAAACTTCAGCCACTTCATCTAAATCAAACCTCTGTAGCCATAAGTTTTCTATCTTTTTCTCAATGTTTTTGTGAGTTTTCTCTTATCTCTGTCCAGTTTCTTGTTGCTTTTTTGGAATGTAAATTCGAACTCTGGAAATCAATATTCTGTATAAAGTCAGAGTGTCTTAGCAGTAATGTTTTCAGAACTGTGTTGGTCATGGTAGGCTCTAAGCTATAATCTACAGCCCCAGGTCTCTCTTAGTGACCTGAGATGATAGAAGTCTGTCTCTCATCTCTTGATAGGTTGGCAGGCAGCCTTCCATGAGGTACTTCAGGGCCCAGGCTCTTCATAGCTTGTGGTGTAGTTGGCCTCTACAGCTCAACCCCTTCTGTGGGTCTTCAGAACTGGCTGGCAGATGAGGGAGAAGGGCATCCCATCTTAGGAGGGAGAACTTGGAGGCCAGTCCTAGAGAGCTGCACATTCCTTCTGTGCACACAATGTTGCCAGAGCCTTGGGCAGGGCTCTGTGGTATGTGCTTCTATCTCCAGCTATGTGAGAAGCTGAGGTGGGAGGACGACTGGAATGCGGGAGCTCAGGCTCAGTTTTTATGGTTTATCTGTGCATATTCCACAGAACTTCAGAAGCTCAGAATGGGGGCATGTGGAGGGCAAGAGGATTATGGGAGACTTACAGTTGCCTGTGTGTTGGGAGATAGGGCCTGCTCAGAGGGCAGGTTGTCAATGCATCTCTGCTTCTGTGTCTCCATTTCTTTCCTTGTTCTCTGCTTGCTGGCCACCATGATGCAAGCCCAGGCCCTTCCACGATGCCACCAACCATGCAAGAATTGATTTCTTTTTTTCGTTTTCTTTCTCTTTCCCCCCCCCCCTTTTTTGGCCAGTTTAGCCTCCCTTGAGGGCAGAGCTGGTGTGGCATGTGCAGACTGAACTGTGGACTCCTGCACCTGCCTAAGCTTGCCTAAGCAGGCTCTGTAGACTGCTGAGCTATCTCACCAACCCCTGAAACTTCTAAAATGTGAGCCAAAATAAATCTTGTCACCTTTAACTAGCTCTCACTAGCCAAAGGGCAGCACAACATGACCCTGCCTCAGAAAAAAATTACCCATAATTTTGGTACATAATTTTGATTCTAATTGCAAGAAATGCCACAAAATGTAACTTTGCATGCCCAGAAGAAAGATGTCAGTTTTGATGTGTGCACAGAGCAGTCACTGCTGCAGGGGTTTTTTGATTCTTCTAACATCAAGCCATGGTAGCCTCATGCTACAGTTTAATTCAATTTCATTTGTGATCTTTAGCTATTTCTCTGTGACGTGTGCTCAGACTGTATAATCTTGTGAAGGGGGAGCTGATACACCATGTACCAAATACAACTGAGTTGCAGGTTCTGGTTGGATGGTGCACATCTTACTTGTTAAATTATTGGTGTCATCTTTTGAGGAATGTATTGCTGTCACTGCTGGGTTGGTGCCCATGCAACAGTCTACTGGGCCATTGTGACTGTGAGTCAGCATGACACTGGGAATCCCAGAATCAATGACAATGATCTGCTCCTAGATTGGCTTCCATTTCTTCTCCCAGGTTAACTGGGAATGTCCTCTTTTGATTTTTGCTAGCGCCAACTCTCCTCTAATCAGCGCTAGTTGCATCACTGTACGCCCATGTAAACTCCACCCCTAGCCCAAACTGATAAAAGCTCCAGCCTCTGTCTCTACCTCAAGGGTCTCTGGCTTCTCTTTTGATCACCCTCCTGTACCCAGCAAGAAACGATTTCTTTGCTCTCAGCCACTTCTCTTTTGTACCGGAAATAAGGAACATCACAGTCACTCTCATTTCAGAAAAGCACATGCAACTGAAGTGGCCTGACTTACACTAAGGTAGAAGCTAGGAGAACCTAAATTGGAGCCATTTTCACTGGTGTGTGAAATTGTGTGTGTATGTGTAACCTAGAGCTCCACAGAGAGCAGTACTATAGCCATTTTAGTTATCTTTGAGGTAAAGTCTGGCTAAATTGGCCAGGCTAGCCTGGGGTTTGAGGTCCTCTTACCTCAGACTTTCCAGTAGCTGGGATTATAGACATGTATCATCATACCCAACTTGATTTTGATTTTGAAAAATACTATTTTGAAGAGTTAGTTGGTCATGCTCTGATCTCATGTCATCTGATCAGACTACAAACAATGACCCCTGTAGACCCTGTCTCTGGTCTCCTGAAATTGTGTGGCTCTGTCCCCAGGACGCATCACCATCTCCTGTATGGGTCATTGACATAGCTGACTCTTCTGTACTCTTCAATGCTGGTTTGCAAATGAAGACAAAGCCACTTGATATTAAAATGTAGTTTTCTGGTTTTCACTTTTTTAACACAAACTAAATAGGTCTAAGGTGTCTATTTGCAAACCTCTCAAGCTCCATGAAATGTGAATAACTATTATGACCCTGCTGGACAAGAAGTCTCTTCCCTTCCATAATTTTGTCTGCTGGGAGGAAATCCCAGCCTGCAAGCAGTCTCTCACATGCCCAACCAGATTTTTCATTTCAAATCTGCTTTTACTCCATTATTAAATATCCAAGCATGGAAACAAGTTTATAGATCAACTAAGGTCTGTCTTTGTACTTCCTGAAAGAGGCCTTAATGGCTAGACCGTAAGGTAAAATGTCAAGCGTTGTTCCTGGGCCTCTCATTCAGTCATTTAACAAACTTTAATCAAGCACTATGCTACACAGCAGTCAGGCGCAGAACTAATTGTTGGGAAGGATGTGCAATGGAGAAGGCCTCTAGCAACACCTTTTAAAAAATCTTGAGCCACAGTAGAGAGAGGAAGGAATAGGCCACTGTGATATTCTATGACATTTACCCAAGGTGCATGAAGAGTTGGAGGGATACAGGGAAGGGAGAAGGTAGCTGTGCTAGAGAGGAATAAAATAAACTTCATCCAGAGAAGGGCCCAGCGGGCCTCATGCAGGAAGCAGAACCTTGGTCACACAGATGACAGGAAGGTGTTCTGGTGAGGAAGGGCAGGAGAGAGGCCTGGAGTGTGCTGCCTGGGAGTGGTAATGGGTGTCCTGAAGAGGAGGAGGGCACGGGGGGGGGGGGGGTTCCTCTAGTGGTTGCAATAAGAAGTCATTACAGTTTACTGCCACTGCTCTTACGCGCTTATCAGTACTGTTTTTGGTGTCTTTTTAAAACAGAATAATTTGAAAGACAACATCTGAAAGCATCCTGGAGGACCATGGAGCAAACTACTGCAACCATCCTGGAAAGGAGATCAGCGTGGCCTGAAGCCCTGCACGGTCAGCAGGAGGAACAATGTGGGAGAGACCTTTCAGAGATGCAATGAGTCCTGGTGTCTCACAGGGATGTGGGAGATGAAGCAGGAAGCAGCTGTGGCTGCTGGGTGCCAGGTTGGGGCACTGAAAACATGTGGTACCATGAGCCAATAGAGCCCATGTGCACGGCCGGAGCAGGAAGCGGAAGGTGCTCACTGGGAAGAGGCCTGTGATGGCGAGCCTGCGCTCTGGCAGTGACTGCGAATCTGTGCCCACTGCAGCAGATGTGCAATGCTGATTGCACTCTTTGACCCCATCCTAGAGATGTGGGGAGGCAGTGATAGTTATGAAACAAGGATTTTAGCATGTGCCCTGTTTCTGATCTGCCATTAGCTGGGCAACTGTGAGAGCCGTGACATTTAATTTTTGTATTCTAGCAGATTCATCTTTACACCCAAGCTGCTGTAACACATAACTTCTAAAGCAGGGCTTTAGAATGCTACTCTAAGCACTTGTGCTAGCTCATAGTGAAACATCCACAGAACAATGAGAGGAATAACTGAGGTACGCAGATGAATACTCATGTGCATATGCAGGGAGTGGACCCTGGAGAGACAGAGGATGACCAGGTAGGCGGAGGATGGATGGAGAGAATAGGAAGGATTCAAAAACTGAAATGAAAATTTCAATTTTCTTTAAAAGACTTTACAGCAAGAACATATTATTACTCTGGTGTAAAAAGTTGCTACTGTAAAATAGGCCATAATTGACAGTAATAATTATACATTTTGATTAAAATGCTTAAACCTTTTCATACTTCTACAGTGCTCACATTTGCTTTTATTTTCAGTTTTCCTCCTCCAGAAAATCAGTAGCTAGGAGCCACTTCCAAGGCCCCGTGAGCATGGCAGGGGCCCAGATAGGGCTGTGTGATGACCCATCACACCTGGGCATCACTCCGGACCTTGGTCTCACACTCATCCTGTGTCCCTAGAACCATGCACTTCTTGCCAGGAGAGCTGATCCTGTTGTAACCCAGAAATCAAGGGATTTTCTTGTGAAGACCTCCAAAAAAAGCACAAATTTCTTTTTTTAATCTTTTCTCCTTTATTCTTTTAATTCTTTCATGTAGACCCGAAAGAAAAATAGAACATTTGTTCTCTCTATAATATTTCTGTTTCTTATGGGATCCTTTAAAACCAGACACAACTCCTGCCCTCCCTCAGGCTGCTGCTGGCCCTGAGCTGGGATCATTCATCCTGTGGCCACAAAGCTGTGTGCCATGGCAGAACCTTCCTTCCAAGAAGGAGCCTGTGGCTGTGGCAGAGAGGTCAGCAATGATACAGCTCCTATACAGGTGAGTTAGCATGAGCCAAGCTGTGTGTGAGAGGATCTCAGCCTTCGAGGTCCCTCATCTGAGTGCTTGAGGTAACAACCATCCATGCTCCAGGGTGTCTGCTGCCCAGGTGAGGCTGTGTAGCAGCCCTTACTTACCTTGCTGTCTGCCGGTTGATCATGCTGCAGGCCAGAGCTACTAACAGGTATCATTTTCAGGCATTCATCATGCACCAACGCCCTCATGAGAACCTCTAAAGTAAGAACAATGGTGTTGTCAGTTTACAGAAGGCAACAGTGGGGCTCAGTGAAATGGCTCCTGATCCTGACAGTGCACTAGGCCTCCAGGAAAGGTAGAGAGTGAACCTTCAATCACCCATTTACAACAACTTATACCCACAGTCAGTTACCAGTGGAGCCAGGTGTTAATGATTTGATATTTTTCTAGCTAGCAAATTTCTATGACAATATTTTATATATCTTGTGGTTATACTTTTCTGCTAGATATTTAAGACAAAGTTAAGGTGAGATGTCTATTAATCAATTTTTTGCTATCTGTCAAGGTCAGTTTAGTTTCTTCAGAATTTATCTTAGAAGCAGGTATAGCCCCTTTTAGTTCTTCTGTCAGTGTCAGTCATCTGTTTTCATCATAGCCATTGCATGACCAAGTTGCTTTCCCTGAGAGTTTGAAAGACTTTTCTCTCCTAGTGGCTCTCCTTAGGCATACTGTATACTACAGATCTCTTAACTCTGTAGTCTGAAAACCTTGGTCAGAAGACTGGAGACTCACTGAGTTGTAAGATGTTGCAGCAGAGGTTCTTTTTATACTGAGTACTCATTGACCTTGGAGGGCTGGGGCCAAAATATTGGCTGTCCTTTTTTTTTCTGTATTTAGGACAGGGTCTACAGGGTCTCACTACGTAGATTGGACTCATAGTGATCCTTCTGCTTTCAGCCTCCCAAGTGCTGGGATTACAGGAGTGCACCACCATGCCCAGCCTCAATAACTGTCTCAGTGTGCCCTGAGAGTGGGCCTGCCATGCTGGGATTGAACCCTGGCTATTGAGCTCTGCCTAAGAAGGTGGTTTAGTCCACTGAGCTATCAGGCTGGCCCTTAGCTGTCCTTCTGATCCATCTATTTTTTTTTTTTTTTTTTTTTTTTTTTTTTTTTTTTTTTTTTTTTTTTTTTTTGGTCTGCAAACCTCACTTGTTCAACATCCAGAAGAGAAGGTAAAACACTACATTTTAAGAGGAGCAGTGAGCTTAATAGCATAATTCCATTTGAGTATCAAGCACCTGGAAATACAATGTAGAATGGTTATTTCCTACCAACCGTGGATGTTCTAGTAGTTCAATTCCTATAGAATATTAACAGATAAGAGTGATATAGTTTTTCCATTTTGATATAAAATAGCTATTTTAGTCAGTCATCTCTATCTAGTACATAAGAAGCTTTAACTTAACATGTTTACTTTTAACGGGATGTCAGTGAAGAAATCTGTGACATTGTCTGGACTGTTTATCATCTAGGAATCCTAAGTGTAGTGGTGCATACATGGCATAAAGAGTACGGAAGTCTTTGTTAAAGGTAGATATCTGAATCCAAATGAAAAGTCTGTCACCATAAACAATCCCTGTTTTACATTTTGGAAGGCCTGTGTTTCTGAATGCATGACTATATTTAATACACCACAAGATTAATAACAATTGTCATAGTCATGTGAAAACTTTTGTTTCTTAATTTAGTTGTTTTTTCCAAAAAACTAAAATTGAATCAACAACTTGTTGGCCCATTTGACTTGTTAAAAGCTGCTTTTTATTTGAGCTCAATGTTTTTTTTTCTCTTTCCTTTTTTCTTTTGCATTTTAAGACAATTTGTTCATAATTTAATTTGATTTATAGATTAACAAACCTATATACTTCCACCTGGGTTGCAGCCAGTCAAAATGATATCAGATTTGGTTTCTTCACAGGTTATAAAAAAAAATAGATTTAAATTTGCTATGACCTCTGTTTGTAAGAGGAAAAAAATGATATTGTTGTTGCATGGGAATATCTCTATCTATCTATCTATCTATCTATCTATCTATCTATCTATCTATCTATCTATCCACTAAAAGTTACAGTCTTATGGGCCCCAGGAAAGACCCCCACAGTGTTGTGACCTCGGACTCACTCAGCTGGCACTCATTGCCCTTATATACCGCAAGCCAGCTCAGGCGGTATTAGTTTCAACCCTCATTTGATCAGCATTCTGAGAAGGGACATAGTTCATAGTTTGCCTGCTTCCATGAACAATGTGCACAGACTGGTTTCAAGATCAGAATGCCAGGTTATTCTTTTTCATTTAAAAATCTGAAAAACTCTGAAATCTGGAAGAGTTCTGATTCTAAGTATTTTTGATAAGGAATATTTAACTTTACTTATACTTTCTTATGATATCTTTATAGAAGTATTTTTATATGTTCCAATTTTAGTATATTTACTGCTGAAGTGAGCACATAGAAGTATTTTTATATGTCAAACATTTATAGCATCTTAATGAAGAAAAGGTAATAAGAAATATATAATTTGATATTTTGAGTTATTGGTGTGTGGTTTAATCTGCATCCTAAACACCAGGAAGAGGAACACTTCACCTGATATAAGAGAAACCACATTGTCGGCTTATGACGTAAGGGTATTAAGTAGGCCATCTTCCAAAATACAGGCATGTAAAAGTGATTTGAGCAGAAAAGAGGAAGTACACTCTGACCACTTTTCCAATAAGTAATAATTGTGATAACTACTGATTAAAGTAAGAATTAATATTTAAATAATATTTAAACATTAAAATCACTGACAAGTCCTACTGTTATTTATGATGCTTTGGCATGACCTTTAAAAAGTTCCAAGATTTAATGAAGGTCAGGTTCCTTCATACCAGGAAAATTTCTGTCAGAACACTGCACAAATATTTATAGAGCTAAGCTGGCATGAGCAGCCTCCTCTCCCACATTGTAATCAAAACTGAATGTACAAGGTCAAACAAAACAAGAAAACAGCATACAAAGTTGATCACACAATGCTGATGTGAACATATTTCATACACTATCAACTGAGAAATCCCTCAAGTCTAGCAAAAAATAAAAATAAAAAAAGAATATTACGCAAAGTTCCCAGCTATCTGAGGTTCATGGCCTCAAACACTCAGAACTCAGATCCTCAGAACTCAGAGGTTCATGGCCTGACTCTTTGGTCTATGTTACTTAATGACAGTCTCTTGCCCCTGATGTTCTCTGTTTTGTAGGGATATCAGGATCCTGCATGTGTCATTTTGCCCTAACAAATTCCTACACACATTTATTCTCTATGATTTAATTTAATATCCTATTTTCATGATACCCATATCATGATAGCATTTATATTTGCCCAAGAATATAAAGATTAGTAGAGTAAAAAAAAACCTAAATCTAGAAAAATAGGAACCAGGCCAGGGAGAATCACACAGTGGAATAAGCACTTCCCTGGCAAGCGCAAGGGCCTGAGTTCAATCCCTGGTTCTGCCAAAAAAAAAAAAAAAAAAAAAAAAAAAAAAAAAAAAAAAAAAAAAAAAAAAAAAAAAAAAAAAAAAGAAAAGAAAAAAATAAGACCAACTCCCTTATAAAAAGACAGTAGAAATACAAAAGGGGATTATAATAATTATAATAATAATTAATATATTTAATGAACCTCAAATAGTTGGGAACTTTGCATAACATCCTGGATTTTTTTTTCTTTTTTGCCAGATGAGGAATTTCTTAGTTGACAGTATGTAAAATTATTACATTAATAATTTAATTAAATTATTATAATATTGCAAATTTAAGTCTGTCTTCTAACTCTTGTTTTTCAGTTCCACTATCAAAATTAAAATTAAAAATTGGGCTGAGGATGTATGATAGTGGTAAAACACTTCCATGGCATGTGGAAAGTCTTGGGTTCAATCCTCCAGCACAATAAAAAATAAAGCAAAAGAAAGACAAAATAAAAACAAAATACATTGAACTTAATATTAATGAAAATATCACATCTAATTTGCAGACTGCAGTAAAGCAGCAAATAGATGGAAGACATATATATATATATATATATATATATATATATATATATATGAATGGATGGTATTTTATATTACATTACAATATTATAATCTTTTTATGTGAATATTTTTGGGTTGTGGAATGAATCACCTGAGCTTCCATTTCTTATGGAGAAATTTGCTTTGATGTGCTTTGGATTACAAGTATGTTCTTGGAACAAATTATGCTCATAAACCAAAGTTTTACTGTATATTAAAACAAAGATACTAGAGTATTGTGAAGAACTGTGTGTCCTTAATATAGACTGTAGGAAATGGACAAAAAAGACAGAAATTACCAAAGACAGCCCAGGTGAAATACATGATGTCAAGGCCTGATATTACAGAAATTACATCCGCAGGTAAAAACTTTTCAGCAAATGAAATTCCAGGTCCAGATTGCTTCATTAGCAAATGCTAACAAGCATTTAACAAATAATAAATATTCAATACAAATTCTTCTAGAACATAGAAAAATGGTTCAGCAATTCATTCTATAAGGTCAATATTACAATGATACCTAAACCAAACAAATGCATAAGGAAACAAAAGTATCCATCACTCAAGAACATAGATGCAAAATGCTTAATAAACTTCAGGAAATAGAATCCAATCAGTTTATAAGGATGGTTCAATATTTGAAGGTCAACTAGTATAAAGATGCTACATTAACAGGCTAACAAAGCACCACAGTACAATCATAATAATCAGAGGAGAAAAGCAATTGACAAAACCCAGCATAATAATCGGTGGAGAAATGAAATGACAAAAAATTGTGATTTAAAAATTCTCAATAATCTGGGTATGGTAGCACAAGCCTACAATTCCAGCTACGTAAGAGGCTGAGGCAGGAGGAACACAAGTTCAAGGACAGCTTGTGCAATATATGAAATCTTGTCACAAAAGCCTAGAGCATAGGAGGAGGACCGAGGTACAGCTCGGTGGCATAGTGCTTGCCTAGCATGCGTGGTGATTCATTCCCCAACACCAAAAAACAAAACAAAACAAAATTTCAATAAACTAGAAATACAAGGGAATATTCATAATCTGACAAAAGTTATCTACAGCCCTCCTCCTTTAGTTAATATTATTCGTAATGATGAAAGATTGAATGCTATTCATATAAGGTCAGGAACATATCAAACATATCCATTCTTGCCACTTGTATTTCATATTATACTAGTGCCACTAGCCTATGCAATAAGACTTGAAAATGAAAACATCTTAATTGGAATGAAGTAGAACTCTTCATGTTTGGAGAACATAAAAGTCTGTAAAATTTTATGAAACCTACTGAAAGACTACTAAAATTAGTACAGTAAGTTTGAGATTATTGTGTAAACATTGTTTAAAAATTAACTATGTTTCTAAATACTAAAAGTGAAAAAGCAGAAATTACATTTTAAATACATACCATTTATAATAGCATAAAGTATGAATCCCTTGAAAATGAATATGGCAAAAGACCTATAGAGTTAAAATCCAAAGTCATTGCTAAAAGAAATTACAGAAGTCCTAAGTAAGTACATAGATACACATTGCTCATGTGTCAGAAGATAAAATACTTTTGAAATCAATATCCTTCCAAAATTAATCTATAGATTCAATACAACACTAATCAATATCCTAGAAGTTTTTTGTGTGGTGGTACTGGGGATCAAACTCAGGACCTTGCCATTACCAGACAAGTGCTTATGCTGCTGAGCTATTTCTGCAGCCTTCATGTTATTAGTGCTGTTGCTTAGATATTTGAGTTTGTTTCTGTACCAGTAGGTAGGCTGAGTCTAAACTATACAGAATTGCAAAGAACAACAAACAAATGAAAGTATTTTGAAAAAGAGTTGGAATTACACTTCCTGATTTCAAGATGTATTATAAAGCTATGGTAATCAAGAAAATGTGGTTTTGTTGTGAACATAAAACTATAAATATGGAACAAAAGAGTTCAGAAATAAACACATTCATGATAAACTGATTACTGACAGATACTAAAAAAAATCTGTTAGCTTTTAATAATGATGAATCAATTGGATTAGTAAGTGTGAAAACAAAAGAAACCCATATTACACCAAATCTCACACCATATACAAAACACATAATGGACCTAACTGTGAAACTACACACTATAAATCTTCTAAAGGAAAGGTAGGAGAAATTGCTGTGAGTTTGAATTAGGCAGGGATTAATTAGGTAAAACACCAAAAGCACAATTTATAAAAGAAAGAAAATATTAAGCTTAATCAGATTAAGAGCATCTTCTTGAAACACATTAAGAAAACAAAAACACAAGCTATATATTACAAGGAAATATCTGTGAATTATATCTGATACAAAAATTAGGCCCAGAGCCAGGGCTATAGCTTAGCAGCATAAGCACCTGCCCAGCAGGTGCAAGGTTCTAAATTTGATTCCCAATGAGAGAGAGACAGAGACAGGGACAGAGACAGACAGATAGACAGAAAGATAGCCACAGACACAGACAGGGAGACAGAGAGAGAGACAGAGACAGAGACAGAGAGCAAAATATTTGAATGTGCACTTCACCAAACAAGACTTAAAGTGACTGCCAAAACAAATGCTAGCAAGAAAGCTAGCAATTGGATCTTTAATAAATCACAAGGTAAAAAGAATTGTAGTGTAAAATGTTACAACTTTAGAAAAAACTTTGGTAGCTTCTTTAATTACGTAAAATATGCAGTCATTGTACTCCTAGGTACTTACCAAGAGGAAAACAATCCCAAATATTTATACCCAAATGTTCATAGCAACACCATTCTTACAAGAAAAAAGCAACCTTAAAACAAGCTAGGGTGTAGCTCTGTGAAAGAGCATGTGCACATAAAACTAAAACATGAAACAACTTTCCTGGATGTCAACAATGAACAGATAAACTCTGGTGTACCTATAGAGTAGTCTTTAGTCATAAACAGAAGTGTGCTGTTGAAGCCAAGCAAAAGAAGACAGACAGAAAAGAGCAGATATCATATGGTTCCTTTTCAGTGCAGAAGACTAGAAACACAAGATGACCCTCAGTGGCAGGAGTTGCCGGTGATCCATGGAGCTAGAGACCTAGATAAGAGGTTGTGGGATTCACAGAGGTGTGGAGGAGCTCATGGGAGCTGTGCACATTGCGGTCTGACTATGATGAGTGCCTCCAAGGAGCACACATAAGACAAACATTATCGAGCCACAGCTTTGGTGTGTGTGGTGCTATAGTCAACCAAGCAGAAGTCAATAAAGCTGTGAAAAGTCATTAACCTGAAGAAGTCAATCCAGATATTATCACGTTTGAATGAATAACCTTAAGTTTACAAAAGCAGTTGAAAGTACCTTCGAGGGAGTTCGGTGAATTGGTCAAAATGTTGACCACTTTGCTCTGTGCTTTTTCTCCTTTGCTTGCATTTCACAGTTACTCTGTTCTGTACCCAAAAGGCTGCATCTTTGCTTGGAGAGGAAACCAGGGGCCCTCCGTGGCCCCACAGGTTCTCCCTTCTTCCTCACCTGGAAAAAATTGTGCTTGTGGGTTCTTACCCTCTCCTCCTACACTGTTTTCAAGTGAACAATAGTCATCTGCTTAACCTGGTATCACCCTATTGACATACTTTAGCATGTCACCAGAGCCCTGTGCAACACACAGCCCTTACATCTGATGGTTTGATGATATTTTTAGCTCTAATAGTGCAAGCACTGATCTCCAGCACTGAGAAAACTTGGAAGCGTGTAGTTGTGTCTTTTCCTAGGCTAAGAGGGTGATTTCTCCTGATGCTGAGCAGCAACAAGAGCAGCAGCGAGCCAGTGCTCCCAGCCAGCCAAGGGGCCACGAGGAGTGGCAGCCAGCACCCCAGCTCATAGAGAGAGAGCTGGGCTACACCTACACAATGTATTTTGACTTGATTTTCCAGTCCACAGTGGGTACAGAACCCCACAATGAGGTGAGAATGATCCAGATTACTTTTTCTATTTTTCAGATCCATTAACTTGCCTAGACTATCACTGTCAATTAAACAAGAGGGACAGGACCAGGTTGTAGAGTTGTCCATCAAAGCTCAAGTTGTGGGACATATTCTCCGTGGTGGCCCATGTGCCGGTGCTGCAGGACATGTAAACCATCTTTGGCCAAGAACAGCCAGTGTGGGAGGGCTGAGGGCCTGCATTTGTCCCACACAGTTACTCCCTTCGGGCCTCAGAACTGTTTTCAAAAAACATTTAGCCAAGTGCTCAATGTGTTTCACCAAACACTTTTCCCCTTCATTTTTAAAACCATGTGTTATTTTGGGAATAATAAAAACCATATGTCATTGACATCTTTACATTTTAATCATCAAGATGTTGTTTGGTCAGAACATTTTTGTATCTTCTGAATTATTTTAATCATCTCTCCTGGAAGCAGAAAGTCCCCATCACAAACAAAATAAAAAAGCAAAAGCCTGACTGGGGCGCCAGACTGTGTGGGAGAGACTGCTGACTCAGGTGCTGTGTTATGCTTCCCTACCCCAGGAGGGGCCGAAAACAGCAATAGTGCCCAGTGGCCACTGAGGAATGGCTTCTTTCTGTGTCTAGTCAGAAGAAAGCACAAATACTTGAAAGTCCAGCGACTGCCCTTCTGATGTACGCACAACCCAACTTTGCTGTCTGAGCCGCCCAAGCTTGCAAGAGGAGGCAGAGCAATGTAGTTCGATGGGGCCTAGAACATAAAAGGAAAGAACATGGGGAAAATGATCTTTGGGAGCAGACTCAGGATCTTTTAGAAAATTTTCCAAGTTGCCACAACCAGTTGTCCCAGCACGCCACAAAGCTAGGTCTTCCATTCCATTGGGAACAATGTGTTGAGCACCTTCATGGCTCAGACAGCCTATCTTCCAGGACTTTCTCAACTTCAGGTATCTGGTTCTTTCCTGAAGCATTCAGGATACTGGAGAGAAGCCAAGTGGGCCTCAGAGCACTTTCCTTTGATTTCCAGAGAGGCACCATCAATGGATGAATGGAAAGAAATGGTCATGGGATCAGACTCCCAGTTTTTGGTCCTCTCATGGTTACTTTCCAGCCGGGTGACCTCAAACAAGGTTGTTCACCTGTGTTCTCCAAGCTCTATTCCTTCATTAATAAAAAGGGCCCAGGAATGCCTGCTCTGCCAGGCAGGCATGTCGCTCACTGCCTGATCCATAATCAGGGATAAGGTTGCTGACCCATGATCAACCCAAGGTTGTTCTTCAGACACCTCAAAGAATGGGAAGAAAGATGTTCAGGAGAACTCAGGAGAGCCACATTCTATGCATTAGGAAATGTGCAGATACTTTCTATATCTCTTTATAAAAATGCGTGATGATTATATGTGAGATATAGTGTCCCTGAGCAATATTATGTATTTCTTCTCTGTCTGGGCACCTAACATGTAATACTTGGATTTCAGGCTTCTAATAGGTGTGCACAGACATGTGACATAGGCCACTATTTTTCTTCTCTAAAGTATACAAGAATGCCCATGCCTGTGTATTTTGAAAATATATGTGTCATTAAACATTTTACCATTGTAACATAGCCAAATGTCCCCTTTAAGAAGTGAAGAAGAAATTGAAATCTACAATGTTGAGGACCACACCCAAAGTCATGAGAAGAGAACTCAAGTTTTTGAGTCTGAGTCAGTATTGTCTCTTCATTCCATTTCCCAATGTGCAGTACCATTTTTTCTCTTCTTTTAGCCTTGCTTTTAACCATATTACTGTAATCAAAACACAATATATCAGTTAGCTGGGTTAAAAAAAAATACCCATGTGCAAGCAACAGCTGCCCTGGCTGTCTCAGCTGAGGACCCTGGCCAAAGTGAGAGAAAGGATGGTCTCCAGGGAGTCAGTCCTTAGAGCAGCGTGCTAGAGGAAGGTTTGGGAAACACTTTTTTAGGGTTTGATAAAGAAAAAAAAAAAAAAAAAACAGAAAGAAAGACAATCTGCTACATGTTGCTGGACAAATTATTCCAGAAAACTGTCTAAAAATTATGAAGCATAAATTGAAGAATTTGAGAATGTCAGAGGCATGGACCTTCACTGGGTTGGCCAAGTGTATTGAGCTGAGAAAGGACATCTGCATTCAAGCCAGGCCCCAAGAGTCCTCTGTTCAGCCTCTGTCCTCTGCCCCATTCCTGCTCCTACTACTTCAGTCTGCTAACTGGGACCTCATGAACTGGGTTGGGAGGCCTAGAGTGTCTTGGTTATTGTTTGGGATGATTAAATTTACCTAAAGTTGTGCCTTTTTTCACTCCACTGGACTATTTTAGACCTGTGCAGCAGAAAGATGTAGAACAAAATGAGAAAAGCAGCCGCAGAGTCCCATCTCTGGGAGAGGGAACAGTGCTCCTTTCTGTTCTAGAAAGTGAGCAGATGACCTTCCCAGGTGAAGGAATACCAGGAAAGTGGCATCCCTGGAATGACATGTGTGCTTGTAGTAGAGGAGGTTTGTATTCCTGACAGCACTCAGGCCCTCAGCTCACTTCAATCAAGGTGGACCTTGGCCAGGCCATGACTCTCTGGGCAGCTCGGCCTGGGATAGAGCCCAGATGTTCCCAGCTGTGGGAACCTAGCAAGGGTGTAACATGTGGGAGGTCCATAGAATGACAAACATGTGCCCACTGAGCCAGCTGACCCCTCCCTACAGGAAAATCAAGAAAAAACAGGCAAACTGGGCAAACTAAATAAACCCAATCCTTTAGTTTTCTCTGCTTCTTTGCCAAGCACTGAGGGGCCTAGATTTTGGGATCTGTGGTTATGCAACCTCACTTTTGTACTTAGGCACAGCAGATGGCTTAGTATTTTACCTAAAACCTGCTGATGCAGTGAGTGGCTCAGTTTCTTTTCACAGCCATCTGGGACCTGCAAAAGGGTATATTCAGGCCAGGAACATATTCCGCTCATGTGTTAGGGAGTTAATGTGGGGTCCAACGAAGCCCAGTTTCAGTAACATATGGATAAATAATCAAGATGAGGCAACCCTAAGCCATTATCTAGGTTGACTTCAGTAGCAAACAGCTCATCAGCACTGAGTAGGAGGGAACCAAGTCCCTTCTCTCTCTCCTTCTCTACCCATTACCAGTTTTTTCCTAAAATTACAGCCCAAAGCAACTTGCTCTAGAACACTTACTGATGGCTCTTTATCCTGTGTTCTCAGGGTACAGCGAAGGAAAGAGTAACTCTAGAATCAGTAAGATTCTGTCCTGTCCCTGTCCTGTGGTACTTACATACTTTCAAAGGAAATTAAAACAAAGACTCTTGAAAGCACACTTCAAATGGAAGCATGAGCAAAGAAAGAAAACTAGAAATATAAGAGTGTAGAAATTTGCAGAGGACACAGTAGCCTAGCCCAGAAGCTTAGGAAACTTAGAAAGCAGAGACAGGAACAGATTAGAGCTTTACCAGACGATGTGGGAACTGCATAAATGAGCATACATGGGTGAAGAGTGCCCCTCCAAGGACAGCTGGCCACATGAGGACACCATTCTGGATATAGCTGGCATCATGGTGAGGCCTAAATCCCCAGCCTAGCTGGCCAGCTGACAGAGGGAACAGCAGGGATAGGTGGTCCCACTTAACAAAGGCGAACAGGTTTTGCTGTACCATTCAGCCTCCCTTGGAGAGTCCCTTGAATGTAAATTATACCAAGATAACTATGAATTCTTGGTAGGGGAAAAAGAAAAGAGACTGGACAAACTGTATCTTATATTTTATTATCCTGAGACTGGTTTGGGGACTTAATGACGTAGGAGGAAGCACAGCTTTTGGGCTTTGTCAGCTTTTGAGGATAGTCAACAACTTGACAATCATGAGTGCACCTTTACCCTTCTCTCTCAGACCCTAGGGGCCCAGGGGGCTGTCCACCTGCCCTCTTGCTCCTAGCATGGGTCTGCCCCACTCTCTCCATGGATTTGAATGAAGGTAGAAATGGAGACTCAGTTTGTGAAGGGAGAAAGACACAGAAAAGTACCAGGCTGCAACAGAAACACGCTGGAGGATGTGAACTGAGCAATTAATTCTGTGAAAAGTGCTCTGAGGATGTGCAGAGACAGCCCTTCTAGACAACGGTAACCACAGGCACCCGGTGCTTATGTACCTAGCTCACCTGGATGCCCCCAAAGGCCACAAGGGACACTCAAGCCATTCATTGCCACTTTACAGCTACAGTAATGAGGCATTGGGAAATTGAGTAGCTTGCCCTGGGTCACACAGCTAATGAGTGGTGAAGCTGGCTTTGAACCTTCTCGGTGTGTGCTGCAAAATCAGTCTAAACTAAGACAATACTCCAGGGGTAGAAAGTGGCCGACTTCAGGGCATGTGACTGCTCAGCAGTAGCTGCATCCATGGGTCAGCTGAGACATAAAAGGACACACAAAAATCTATTTAGCTACTTGGCAGAAACTTGCATAAAAGGAAGGCTTCAGATTAGTGTTGAACTCTCCTCTTCCTGTGGTGAGCCTGCCCCTCGTTATGTTTTATTGGTTCCCTCATTAGCATATCAAATTGAGCATTGACACAGGGTCAGCCCTTCCACCACACCACCCAGCTCTGTGCTCATTCAGCCAGGTTAAACCATCTTCCTTAATTACTAGGGGAGCTCAGGCATGCACAAGGAAAGCAGGATGATAAATTAAAACAAGGGACCTTTGTTCATTGTACCCATTGGGCATCATAGTGACCTTAATTATGCAGTGATGTCACTGAGTTCTGGGGCCTAATCCCTGCAGGGCCTTCAGCACTGTAATGAATGAGTCTCGTCTCATGGGCACCAGGCATCGCCTGCAGCCAGGGCCTGCCAAGGTGGGCACACAGGCAGGAGCTTTGCTCCCATTAGGGAGACAGGGTCTGAGTGGACCAGAGCCTTGGGACCCAATGAATCCAGCCTGAACCCTGGATCTGGCATTTTCTGGCAAATGTCCCTGAAGTTCAGTTTGCCCCTGGGTTTCCCACTTGAAAGTTGAAGAAGCACACATGAGATGGTGTGGCTGAGTGCTCAGGATGGTTTGCAGACAATGAAGCACTTGGCACTTGTGCCTGAAGAGAGGGGAGGGGCCAGGGACATAGCTCAGAATAAGCACTTGCCTGGCAAACACAAGGGCCTTAGTTCAATTCCACTGCTGTCCTAGAAGAACATAATCAGGCCTGTCAGCCAGTGTGGGCTCACCCACATACTGCACTGTAGTCTGCACAACTAGCCTCTCCTCTATGCCCTCACTCACTCTCATACATTGGGAGCAACCCTGATGAGGCTTCCCCAGGAGGGAATGAATATTCAAGAGCTCCACAGAGTGCTCAGAGTCTAAGCAGGACAGAAGCAGAGTCAGGACCAGCAGAGGAGGAGGGGCTCCAGACCATGCCTTTCCAGTAGCTCCATCTGTCTCCACTCCCAGGAGCCTCTGCTCCTATCCTCTCTCCTCCCTTCTCACTGCCAGGCCCCAGACTTCCATCTTTCCAAAGAATAGGCAGGAGTCGTGCTTCCTCTGCTGGGAATAGAAGAGCTTCCTGGGTCTGCTGGAGCACAGATAGGCCTGGCCTTAGACCTGGAAAGACGTGGAGCCCTTACGTGCACATACACTTGCACACAAGCACAGGCACACACACACACACATACACACACACACACACACACACACACACAGAGAGAGAAGCATACATACAGGCCCTCATGTTCCCTCACACAGATATAGGCACATACATGCATACTCTCATTCCCACATATACACTACACACACACTCCAGATACTCTCATGATCACTGAGTATATAGACACACACACACACACACACACACACATGCACACATCTATGCATACATGTATTCACAAACACACTCTTACAGACACCCAGACATATTCAGATTCTCATCCTCACATACACAGGTACATTCATTGCACACTTCTTACTGCCACCTATGCACTCATACCCACCCTGTACACTCACACAGAGACACAGACACAATGCGCATACTTACAGACTATCTCAGACCCACTGAGGCCCACTCCCCTACTTGCACACTCATATACATCAACACACTCACCAACACATTCACACACACACATCTCCATAGAGGAGATGGGGTCGCTCATGCTCGATGTCAGCCCAGCCTCTCCTGGAGCTTCTGGAGATGACTGACCAGGGTTGATCAGCGAGGGAAGGGCAGAACAATGTCACAACCACGTTGTAGGGGGGCTGGATTCAGAGTCAGCCCCACTGGCGCTTGCATGGGCACCTCCAGCTTGGAGGCAAGGCCACCCACGCAATGGTTGTCCCTCCCTGAGCTGCGTGCTGTTGCAGTGTGGTCCTGTGAGGCAATTCAGCACTCCACATCTGCCAGCAGGCTGTTCTGCATGCTTCCCATTGGCCTAAGGAGGTCACAGCAGAGGTTCTCACTTTGAGGTTCTGAGGGTGCTGGGAGAAGACACACCAGCCTCAACAGACCCTGCATAGCTCTCAGAAGTTGCCCTCACATCAAACACAGAGTAAGGACTTAGTGTCTGCCATCTGTCCAGAACTGTGGCTGGGATGGGTATGCTTCTCTCTGGGGCAGGAGGATGGGATAGGCAGCACTTATTTATTACTCAGGACCTGTGTGTTTGATCAGATCAACAGGGAAAATATGTTATTTTCCACCCAGCATAAGGGCTTCCCATTCTGGCAGGGACTCTGAGGACACCAGACCATGATGTTTGCTAGGAATGCAGGCAAACTTGATGCGTGCAGAGCCCTCAAGACCCAACAAGCTTCTGTCTCTGTCTCTAGAGCTTGGAGTAAAGCTCCACTCTCCATTCCCCGGGGCTGTGAGTTCCCCTCCATATTAGTGTGATACTGAACACGGGTCTTCACCAGATTTCTGTCTCTGACATGAACTTCCTTTATCCTCCAGAAGTCACTGGAAGTTGCAAGTGAATTGCAGCAGTTTCCCTAGCTAAGAAGTCAGAAGAACCCATGAGGTCTGCTCCACTTGGTCTGCTCCTCCCAGTCCTCTTCCACTGAGTGCATCTCCTGCCCCAGTTTCTCTGGACTCAAACTTTCCTGGCCTGGGGGGCCTTGCTCATGCTGCTACACCTACCTGGCACTTTCCCTTCTCTGCCTCCCTCACAGGTGTGGTACCAGTGCCACGTTCTAGGGAAGCCTGCCTCAACCACTCTAAAAATCCTTAGCCGCCCTTGTCTAGCAATGTCCTGTGACTGCTGTAATGATCACTACAGATGCAGGGGCTTAAGTCAGTGGAAGGTAGACTTAACACTCCCATTTCAGAGGTCAGAACTCTGGAGGAGAGGTGTCAGCAGGACCGTGTCCCAGTGAAAACTCCACAAGGGCCCAATCCCAACCTCCTCCAGGCAGCCTAGGCTGTGGCCACATCTCAAGTGTCTGCCACTGTCTGCACACCACCTTCTCCCATGCATGTCACAAGGACCTGCCTGCCTTTCTCTTACCTGAGTGCTTGTCCTGAGGCTGGGGGCCTATCCTAAGGATGGGAACACAGGATGGTCACAACTCAATATCTTTAATTGATTATATTGTAGAGACCTCCCTGCCCCCAATAAAGTAGCATGCACAGGTGAGCAAAGCTGTCAGTTTTCAAAATTTCTAATTATAAAAATGAAGAATATTTCAGTGAGAAATAACTTGATCTTTTGATAGGTACAGGGCATTCCACTTTAGGATGGCACCTCTACTTGATCAATAACTACCATATGGAGTAGTGGGTCTTTATCCATAGACATTTTCCTACTCTGGCCCAGTATATTTCTGATGACAATGATTGCTTTACATTTAATAAATCTAAACCAATAGTTCTCAACCTATGAGGATTTCTTCTCCCCTACTCCCACCCCCAGTGACAGTGTCTGGTATACTTCTTGGTCAGGACAGGGCCAAGGTGTTGCTGCCCACACCTAGAGGGTGGAGGACAGAATGCCACGCTGTGCGTGCACAGGCCATGCCCACAGCAGAGGCCCACTCAGCCCCACAGTCAGCAGTGCCCAGGTCAGCAATAGTAACTAAGCTGCAGCTTTGAGAGTAGAGCAAACATGAGTCTGTCTTGGTTTTCATTAATACAGACAGCAAGCCATGCCCATATTAGATACTAATAAATCATCCTTGTCCCAAGGAAGTAAAATGCTATTTCACCCCATATTCATTCCACACTGACCTTCATTTCCATATCCTCTCTCCAGTGCTCCTGGCCCCACAATTTCAACTCTCATCCAAAGCTCAGAAATGACTGGGGCTGCTCTGGGCTCCTTTCTGAGGCCCTGCAGTTCCCACCTCTGTATGCCGCCTGCCAAGCTCCTAGACAGCCTGTGGGGAAGAGTGAGGTGATGATGTCAACCTTCTGACGTACATCTCATGTGGGTTCAGGTATTGTCTTTTCTGTTGGAAGCCTGGGAAGCATTTGGGATTAGAATTACAGCAGAGGAAAAAGTGTATTGTTGTATAAGTTGGCACAAGTTTCCTGGAAGTCATCGAATTTTTCAAAATCCCCCAAATACAAAATCAGTTAATATTTAGATCTTTATCCTAATGAAATGGTTGTAGATGTATACCAAGATTTAACAAAGACATAATTTTATGCTGTTTAGGATGATGAATGGGATTGATAGGTCATTGGCATAAGAAAAGATAGATAAATGAAATAGACCAAATGTCCAATCATAACAAGGCAACTAAAAAAGGTGTGGTATGTTAACCAGTGCACAACTATGCAGTCTTTTAAAATGATACCACAGATGTTGCCAACAGTATAGGATGAATCAAAAAGAATATGCAAGCTACTCCATGCAAAGTGGTTTCATCTTACTGTGCTTATCATGCTACATGCAAATCTCTGAATCTTCATCTGTCTTTACTACTCTATATTCTTAAAACATAGAAGAATATGACAAACTTTCAAAATGATAAATCAGGTGATATTTTATCATTTAAGTTATTTTATTTTTAAACACAGGATGCATTTTTCTTGTATGTTTCAAAAGCAGCAAATTTATTTTCAAAGATTTATGGGCTGGCAATAAAGTACTTGCTTAGCATGCACAAGGCCCTGGGTTCAATTATCAGCCCTACCAAATAAAGAAATAGCAAATAAAAGATTCATGTCAGAATCCCAGCAGAATTTTCCAAACTGATGTTCAAAACTTCTAGCAAGCCTCATGGCTACCCGATCCCAACTCTCTAAACTAAGCTATGTGGTTGTCAAGTACCAGTTCCTCCAGGTTTAGTCCAATCCCAGCTGAACCTGTCTTGCTGACATCTCCTGCCACCACACCACCCATCTGATGGCGTTTAGTTGGTTTAGGATACGAAATCATTCTTACTGTTGGGTGCAATGTTCTCTCCCTGCTTCCCTCCCCCGCCATCTTTAAGTTCCCATTGCATCAGCAAAAGTTCCAAGAAGTAGAAATGGGAAACAGAGCAGTTCTGCCTGCAGGCTGGAGCGAGGGCTGAGGCTGTGCAGAGATCCCTGGTGTCTTGCTGGTCGGCACGAGGCGTGGAGCACAGCAGGGGGGGGACTGCCAGCAGGGCAATGCTACGCCCTGGATGCCAGGTCAGACAGGGGCAGCTACCGGGTTCAATCCTGCGGCATTCTCTAGCTGGCAATGATGCCTGTTTGTCTGGATGGAAAATGCTGCTACTGAGTCAGAGCTACCCAGCACTCTTCAGTGAACAGGAGCGCATCAGTACTTATTGCCACCAGGTCGTTGAGAGAGTGCAAGAGGACTGAGCCACCAGCAGACATGGACATCTTCGGATTTACTTACACCTTTCCTGAAGCTGACCCTTGGCTGTGTACAAGCTTTCATTTCCGTGAAATAAATGACAAAAAAGGAGCAGAGTGACAAATCAAGGTGTCACTCAGTACACTTGACAACTTAAATTTTCTCTGCAGGCAGCATTCTATGCACGCAGTGAGGCATGGAAGTTGTCCTTTGTACACAGCAGATACTAGAAAGGCATGGGCTCCCCACAGACAAAGGCTCCCATTGCTTGGTCATCAGGCCCTTCCCATGGTGGCACCCAGGTCCAAGTCCCTAGGGGAATGGAGGCACCTCAGGCCTCAGAGTCCCCAGACTTTTCCCACTCACTATTTTCCTTCTGCCACCAGCATCTGTCCATGATATGGGACATGCACACAGCACTTTTAGTCCTGGACGTTCTCTAGGGATGATGGGAGTGCCCGCACTCAGGGCTGTGGCAGAGGCTCTGGGAGGTCAATGAGTCAACCCCCCACCTTGGACAGGGTGTTGGGCACTGGCTTCACTTCAGAGGAAATGACATTCTTTTCCCTTAAATTTGTAAGACAAAATCTTCCTGATTTGCTGTCATTAATCTGGTGCACCTCAAGCTGTAGAGTGGACCTCAGTCACCTTAGGGTCTTATTAAAACACAGATCTTCATTTGCTTGCAGTAGGGAGCTGAAATAAAATTCTAACAAGCCCAAGACCATGTGTCCCCAGCTCCTGCTCTAAGTGGGGAGACCTTGAGAGGCTTCCAGAGCCCAGGACTTGGCTCCTCTCCATAAAGCCTACATAGAGGATCCCCACCCCCACAACCTGACTTCCTGCCCTTGGGGTGTGGGTAATTCACAGGAAGCTGTGAAGTTGAGAAGAGAAAATCCCTCCCATCATCCCTGGCACAGGCCAGCTCTTCCGGGCTCACCATGCTCCAGTGAAAGAGGCTCTTCAAGCTCTTCATACCTGAGAAACTCACTCTGGGAAATGCAGGGATTAAAGGTGCCAGAGACAGTGGGGAAAAGCACTCTTTCTGTGGTCTCCCTAACAAGCTGAACCTGATCCAAACCTTGTTTAATGAGCACTTATTTTATACAAATAAGCTTGCAAGCATGTCCTCATTTCTAATTAAACCAGAAAGGAAGCATTTGTTCTAATTGAACTGCCATAACTCAAGAATTAATTGCGAGATTGTTTAGAATTACAATCTTGTGACCCATTCCTCAAACAGAAAAAGAAAAAAAACAAAACCCACTTTAGATATCTCATTTTTTTTAGACTTTTCTTCCTTTTTAATTCCTGAAAACCATGGTCCACATTGAACCAATGATTTGCAAACGAAAGCAAAAATTTCTAAGAGTGGCTCACTGTTCAGTTTTACAAAAGCCCTGGCAAAGATGAAGATAACAACTCAATTTAATAGCTATTTGAGTGTGCCCCTGAGCAAGTGCCCTTATAATTAACTATTTGCAAAACTTCCATGTGGGAAGCCATGTGCCACATTATCTGTTAGCATCAAAAGAGTCATTTTTAAATTTGGTAGTTGGGAGTACCTGAAAATGACAGTGATTCTCACCTAATGAGTGCTCAGCTGCCATTAGCCAAAGGAGCAAAAGGCTTCCCCTGGCTCAGCTGGTGGCCTGTGTGGCACTGCCTCCCATCAGACAGCTAGAATCACTTGATGAGCTCAGCTGAGAGCTATCTACCTCTTCTCTGGCTCCCCTGTGCACCCTGTCCAGCTTTCAGACAAATGTTGTTATCTGATTGATACCCCATTCAGCTCTTCTAGTTGAAGAGAGAACAAGCTGGCCTTTGCCTTATCAAAGCAAAGCAAAGCAAAACACCATAACTCTTACATTCTTGGTCACACAACCCAAGTCCCTGGGGGATTGTGGGCAGACGCTGTTCCCTGGACTGTGCAGGTCAAGACCATGTGCTTCCTTGCACCTGGAGAGGCCCCAGTGCATTCTCTGCCCTCGCAGGTGCAGCTTAGCCCAGTGAGCTGCGCTTGGGCTGTTAACACCTGCCAGAGGCTAAGGAAAACCCAGATCACTGCCAAGAACCAGCTTGAGCTTGTGGTGCTGACACTTGGGAAAATCTTGCTTTAACTTGCACACAGAAGAAGTACATTCAAAGGTGAACATCAGTGGTGGACAGGAGGACCCTTGAGAGGTCTCCCCGGGAGTGTTCTTCATAGGAGCATCCCGTTAAGAGCAGAAACGACATGATGCAGCCAGGTTTCATGGGGAGGAGGCTGCAGAGCCACTGCTCAGCCTACACCCCCACCACAGTCACTGGCTCTCAGATGCAAATCCTGGATGTCCTCAGGTTGAAGGGATGGGAAATGATGACTGGTAGACATACCACATAAAGTAAAGTGTGCCATAGTCATCCAAATGGTAATAAAGCTGAACTGAAATGAGAAGAATCATTTACTTAAGGCAAATTTTAACAAAGATCAAGAGAAATATCCTGGCCCATCAGTGTGCCCAAGGGAGACCTGTGTCAGCCATCTCAGAAGCAGCTACACACAGCCAGAACTAGGCCAACACATGAACTGATACATGGGAAAGGCACAGCAAAAGTCCCCACAAGGAGGGAACAGAAGAGACAGGCTGAACACTGAAAAAAAACAAAACACGAGTAGACTGTACAGGAGCTCCTTCCTAGACCTGTATTCCGTAATAACTCGCTGGATTCTCTGCTCTTCTAGCATCTAGCACGGGATCTTCCCACTCACAAATCTGTTAGGAATAATGGATGGTCATAAAACAGGAGCACAGGTACCTTCAACTATAGCAATTTAGAAGGGGCTGGGTTAACCTGGGACTGAATGAGGGAAGACGTACCAGGGTAACTGAAGTGACCTCAGACAAGAAAGTGACCCCAAGAACACTCTCACTCCAAGCCTCTGCCCACTCTACCTTCATGAGACTAGATGTTCATTGCTTTCCTGCACACAAAATTTGATTTACATGCTCCTAAATCTACAGCACCCAATTCATACAATCTTAGCATTGTACATTCAATACTTACAAAACAAAAAGATAACCAAAAGAGACACAGTAGTGTTTATTTTTATTTATTTATTTTTAAAGTATTTAGTACAGGGTCTACAGGGTCTCACTGCACAGATTGGACTCCTAGTGATCCTCCTGTTTTTGCCTCCCAAGTGCTGGGATTACAGGTGTGCACCACCACGCACAGTCTCCTTAGCCCTGTCGGTGCTCCCCGAGGGCTGACCAGCACAGTAGTGTTTTTGTTACAAAGAATTTTATAAATTCTTTAAAGCTTTATACATTTTAAAAATCTTATATTATACAATATACAGTAATATGCACATGTAAAATTTTAAATATTTTGAAATGTTTAAGTAAAATATACCTAAACCACCAGGCAGTGATAACAAATAAACTCTAGAATTTCAATTAATTAACACCCCAAAGTTTATTTCTCACTCTACTATGCATTCAACTAAATGACCACTAAACCATCCAGATCCAGAGAAAAGGAGGAGCAAGCTAAGAAGGGCACTACTAACTCTTGGATACTTTAGCCAAGACATGACAAGCCTACTTGCACTTACAGCTCAGTGGTCAGAACTGTTCTTGTTATCTGCCTGGCCTCAGAGGGTGGATGGGGATGGGAGCTGAGGGCCTGCATGCCAAGGCCTACCATCTCTACCATCCACATGTACTCATACCTAGAACCATTCTCCACAGGGTGTTCTGGAACATGCTAGAATGGGGGAAGTACCTAGATAGCTCAGCTTGAGATGATACAGAACCAGCTCAGTATGTGGACTGCACTGTCTTACAGCACTGAAAGGGTGGTCCTGGGGGGGTAGGGACCTCCTCTAGCCCTATCACCTGAACAAATATCTTCCTGTCACATTAATGTCATTGGAAAGAACAGATGAAGTCCAACCTAGCATGTGCTAATGAATCGTTTACATAGTGTCAGTTCTCCTGCTGGGACCGTCCATTTTCTACCATGACGTTATTTCCCTTGAACAAAAAAAGAAACCAGAAATGGTATTTATTCAGGCTACCCAGTGAGGCAAGACAGCTGGCTCACCAGCTCCAAACCATCTTTAACTGAGATCCCAGTTGTCCTATGAAGGGCGGATGTAGACCAAGATTAAGGAGCGTCTGGTTCCTGGGATAGGAATGTAAGAGTAAGCTGTCTTCCTAGGCTCCCAGCATGGTGACAAAGGCAGAGGACTTGCCTGGATTTGGGGCAGGGTCAGAGAAGCTTGCTGGGAAACAGGGCGCTGCCAGTGCTATTGCCCAGGGCTGCCTGGGAACTTGGGAGGCAGAGGCACCTGAAGCGCAGGTGTGTGGCCTAAGTGTAGATGTGTTGAACCTGAGCCAGCTTCTGTAGAGATTGCAGTGGAACTAGACTGGGCAGCAAGTGTGTCGCTCTTTCCTACCAGTGGCAACTTGTATTTGAAAGTGCATTTTGCATTGAAATGTGAAAAATGCAGTTGGCTTTCTTATACAAGGAAGCTGAGTAGGCCAGATTTAGATTACCTGTTTTCTGAATAAAAAAAGAACACTTATTTGGGGCTTTCAAAAATACTTTTTTCTCTAACTTTTTAAGGTGTGTCAATTTCAAATATTTAGTATCACCCTTGTTATTCATGGCTATAACATACTTTATAATAAATACAGTTCATAGATGGAGGCTCATGCACCTTTGTCATCTGACACCGATGAAATAAATGTGTTGTATGTTTTGCAAATTTGAAAAAAAAAATCTCAGTGAAATGTTACAGGTGGTCCATTGGAAGTGGATGCTCCTTGTCACTTGTCTTCATAGCTACCTACACAGTCATCTCCTTTCAGACACTGTACTCTCTAAACCATTCTTTCCTTATAACTTAAGTTATAACCCTCCTAGGAAGTCCTTCAAGGAATACAGAGGCAGCACTTCTATATTTAGAAACACTGGAAATCCCATTCTGGAAATTAAGGGAATTTGCTTGTTTCTATTAAAACTTCATATATTTGAATATGAGCTTCTCTGATTCATGCCACATCCTAGAGTAACTAATCTGGAATAAAGAAGAAAGCAAGTCCAGATTGGGATTTACCCAAGCAAATGGCAAGGATCAACAGACCAGCTCTGTGGTAAATGATCCTGCCTTCTGTGACACAATCCCCTGATTGGACAACATTGCATTCTGATATCCACCACACCATCCCCTGCCTTCCATGATATCACCCCCTGTGAGCAAACCACGGTACTAGGGCCATTTATTGTAGAGCCATTTGTTTTAGACAAGAAAGCTCAAAGTGTTAGGAAAAGTCATTCTAACATCTTTTTAAATTCAAATTCTCCAAAGCAATGAACCTAGGGGATTGGAAAGAATGGACAGGCATTTCTAGAAATGTTTGTAGTTTATCCAGCAGCCACATGTTTCTAAAGCAAAGTATATCAGCCAGCTGCAAAGCTACTGCCCAATAAGCTCTCAGATTCCTGTATTTATATAAAAGGAGAGCAAAGTTCTAAGAAAAACTATTTTGTCATTAGAGACCTAATGAAATGAGACAAGAAAAACAGTCTGGTTTGGAAGGCATTAGAACTCAGTCTAAATTAATGAGCCAACATTGAGGATGCACTGAGGATGCAGAATTATTGCAGATGTTACTTAAAAAATACATTCCGAGCACTTCCTATGCTCAGGCATCATGACAGCTGCTGTGGACACGCAATAAGTTGGCAGATTTGAAGTAGCTAGTCACAGTAAGTGAATTTGAGCACATGAATATGCTAATAAAAGAATTGCAAACTGCAGTAGGGGGCTAGGAAGAGAGCACAGGGCTGACTTCCTGGGACCTGCACGTGGTCAGAAGAGCCCCCTAGGATGCTTTGGGTAAGGCCCAGGATGTGAGACAGAGGATGAGGAAGTGTGATTTCAAACAGAGGACCAGGCACTCAGGAGCAGGGGATCACTGTGTGTCACTGAGAAACTATAAGAAACCCAGTGACTGAGGCTGAGATGTCAGATGAGAGTAAGATGAAATCAGAGTCACAGGGACTGCTTTAGAAGTGCTTTCTGGCTGCAGGATTGACTGTGTTGGAGCTCCAGGACTTGGTCCATAGTGACTTGGCAAGTGCCATTCTTCTTATGTGATTTTCTCTTCCATTCTGTCCCCTTCTATGGGTTTGTATCTATTGAGCCCAAGATAAACACCAAGGGAAGGAGTCCTCTCTATCTCTATCTTCATGCATTCCCTCAGCAGCCAGTACACAGGCATACTACTTCTTAACCTCAAAATGTGTGGACCCCTTAGAACAAAAAGTAATTAGTATCTACTGTGAAATAAAGTATAGAGAATGTATAAATATGAAAAAGCAGTAAAAGTAGCCATATTTCCAATATCCAAAGATAATTCCTAAAAAAAAAGAAATAAAAAATTATTTATTACCTGAAAAAAGAGATAATTTCTATAAAGGCATGGGCCTATAGCCTTCCAGATCTTTTTATGGATATTGATTTGCCTGTTTTCTTCTTTCTTTTTTTCCTACTTCATAGTCTTTTCTCTTGACAACCTGTGCCTGGAGCCTGGTCATAACTCAAGACAGAAGACAAAGAAAATCACTCAGCACCCTGATCTGGGGAGCTGTGAGCACATGACCAGGGCAATCCTGAAGGACTAGAGTGTTCTCTGCTGTTCTCCAAAGTATGGTTGGTACAACCATCACTGTCAAAGAAGAAGACAATGGAGAAGATGGCCTGAGGACACCATAAGAACCATTAGGCTTCCAATCTTTGGAGCCTCGGAGTTGCAAAAGTGGCAAGTATTTGCTTTGAGAATAGAGCCCCAGAGCACCATGTTCCAGATGCAACCTAGGGAAGTTGTTCCTCAGGATCAGACTCATAGGCACTCGACTCCTACAACCTGTTTACTACTCTAGTTGGCAGCAGATCTTGACATTATCAATGTGGTGCTGGTTTTAGATAAATGCAAAAGGCAAGAGTTGTAGTTAGGAAGGCTTTCACCCAGATTTTAAAAGAAGGCATGGGAGGGCAGGCGTGGTGCCTATCCCTGAGTGAGCAGTTTATAAAGCAGTGAGTGTAGAGCTGAAGGTGCAATGGAGAAACCGAAATTTAGACTGTCTACAAACATAGACAGTCTGAGAAAAATCACAAGGAGGAAAGGAAGAGGGATGCAGACAGAAGCCATGCAAGCTGCAAACACCCACAGTGCCATAACGGCAGAACAACCCAAGCCTTTTAGAGTATTGTCGCAGATTGCTGGGGATGCTGGAAGTGGGACTGTGGGATTTAACGATGGCCCAGCTGGACACTGATCCTGCTTGGTCCCACTCTTCACTATCTCCCTGTTCATAACTTTTGGAATCAAAATGCCTCTTTTTATTTGTACAGGGGCTTGCCAGTAAGAGTGTCTTTAATCTCAGAGAAGACTTTCAACTTGAATTTTCAGCAATGTTGAAATGTTGGCAACTCTTAGGGCTGGATTAAATGCCTCTTGCAGAAAGGTATATGAGATTGGGGGGATAGGGGAAGAATATTATGCTTTGTGCCTAGATACCCCCCCACAAAGCCTCATACAGTCACAGGTGGGGCTTTTTCTTAGGTGGCTGGAGGTTCCTGTTTGGGAGATTCTTACATGCATAAAAGGAGCACTCAAAGGAGTTCTAGAAGGGTCATACCTCCTTCTAGACTGCACTGTAGGGGGCAAGAATCCCTTTACTGCATAATGTCCTAATCCCATGGGAAGAAGCTAGGCTAGGGGAGGGTCAGAGCAGGTCTGTACAAAAGAAGGGACTCCAGAAAAATGTCTTTCATCCAGGTCTACATAAAAGCAGGACTTCCCAGGGGGTATCCTCCTTTCAGTTGTTACTAATTATGACTGAATACTGAGTATGTCATCCTCTGTACCTGAACTGCACCAAAGGCTCCTTTGTGGATGACTTCATCCCTAGCTGATGGCGCTACTGGGAAACGTGGAGATTTTGGAGTGGACCCCACGGGAGGTGTAGCTCACTTTGCTTTTCCCACTTCCAGCCCTGGGGCAGTGAAAGTCTTTGTCCTACTATAACCCTCACCTTAATTTTATCTCTCACAGGTGCAGATGGGGCCAAGTAACCCCGGACTGAAACCTCTCAGACTGTGAGCCAAAACAAATCTTCCCTCCATGTACATTGCTTTTCTCAGGTATTTTATCACAGAAACTGAAAGCCGACTTAATACAGAACTCAGCTAGGTCCTTCCATTTATTCACACATGTATTGAGAGGTTTTATTGTGTTCATCAACTACATGCTAGGTGTTCTTGTATGTGAGGAGGAAAGTGGTAAAAAGACAAAGCCCTTGTTTTGTGACACTTACATTTTTGTTCTTTGTGATGGTGATTAGACATGCAAGTGACAGTGTCACTTGAGGATGACAGCAGAGTGAAGTAATGCAAGCAGGATAATAAAAATATGGAGATTGAGCTAATTCACTTTGACTGTGATTTGCTTGAGAACTCTTTGAGGAGGTGACATGTGAACTGATACCTAAACATCAAGAAGAATCTGCACACGTGAAGACCTGAGGCAGAACAAACAGCAGAGGCAAAGCCCTGAGGCAGGGACAAAACTCACAGTGTTAGAAAAACAAAAAGGAGTCAGTGGGCTAGAAACTAGGAGGTAACAAGGAGAGTAGGGAGGGCAGGGCTGACAGGCAGCCAACGCCGCCTCCAGGGGGCGCTCGTCAGATCTCTATATTTCGTAGCACTTAAATTGTTCAAAGCGTGATGAGAAGCCCCCAAGTATCTGGTGACCTGATTTATGTTTGTAAATACAGTAAAAGCCTGGTTTGTCAGCATAATTTGTTCCAGAAACACGCTTGTAATCCAAAGCACTTGTGGATCAAAGCACATTTGTTCATAAAAAAATAATGGAAACTCAGATAATTTGTTCCACAGCCCAAAAATATTCATATAAAATGACTGCAACATTGTAATACAATACAAAATAAAGAAAATACAAAACACAGAAATATATAAATAAATTAACTGCAACTTACCTTTGAAATCCTTCCTGTCCAGTGTGAGGGAGATAAGAGAGGAGGATTACTCTGTGGGATAACTTGCACTGTAGCTGGCAGAAACACTGCTGTCTATTGGTTCCATGAAATCTTTTTTCTCTTCATGCCACTTTAACGAGGAATTTATCCAGTGACACTTGCTCTTGCCTCCTTATGAGGTTTTCCCAGAAATGTGTGATTGCATTGTTGTCAAACAGATGCATCATTCCCATTACTACAGCTTTATTTATTCTAGTGGTATTTTATTTTCTGAACTTATGCAGCTTCCCACATTTTGCATATCTCCCTAGCTCATTTGAAATAAGAAATCCCTTCATCTTTTTCTCTTCTTCTGCAGATGAGACTTCCTCCATAATCTCTTGCCTTTTGGAGATGATCAGCCACTAAGAGAAACAGAGAAGAGCCATTGTCTCAGCTGTGATCTCATGATGCTTGGTGTCACATCCTACTTGCTTTGCAAGACATCATTTATTTATCCAGTTAAGAATCGTTAGATGTGTTGGGATGTTTTGCATCTTATGAAACACTTGCAGAACCAGTCACTCACAGTCCACAGTGTTACTTTACCATCTCCCACTGCTACATCATGAAAGTGGGAGAACAGTGGGAAAAAGCAGGCCCAGCAAACAGGAGGCTCAATGCCAGTGGTAGATGGCAGAGCCCAGGCCCACCCAGCAGCTGTGCTGTGGGACGGCATGGGAAAATCACAATGGTTATTTTGGAGCTGGACCTGACAGGGCTCTACGATGAGTGTGATATGGAAGGGGAGGCCCAGAGGCCCAGCCTCAGGTCTGATCAGCTAAAAAGATCAGTGTCGGAGAGTGGAGTCATTGTGGGAGAGATGAGCCAGGGCAAGGGTGGGAGACTTCAGTGTCTTTTGCAATAGAGACAGCACAGGAGCATCTCAGTCCACAAGTAGCTGTGCTCCAGGATAGGAAAAGAGGCCATGAGAGAAAGGGTGGGTGGGAAATGGCCAGGGCTCCAAGGAAGAGCAAAGAAAAAGTAGTTCCAGATACCCTAAAATGAAAACAGCAGAAAATGAAGAATCCCACAAGGAGGTGGAAGGAAAACCATGAAAGTATAAAGATCAGAAAGCCAGAGGACCTGAATCTGGCATCCCCGGCTGCCTGTGCTACGTCTCCATTTTCTACAGGGTGTAGTCATTCCAAGAAGGTGCTTGTCAGATATACAACACTAATCTGAAAGTGTTGTTCTCGTCTCATTGCTTCTGGGAAAAGAACATCACATATCAAGGCCAGGAAAGGCTTATAAGTAGCACCATTTGCTACTTTCTGAGAAGCAGAAGCTGGTATATAAATGAGCCACTGAAAAATGCTGTCTGTGAAAAAGTTTGACCATCAAGGGCTCCATACATTCATCACAACAGGCAAGGTTTTGCTGTAACAATGGGCAGCCCGCACTTCCAAGAGCATAATACAAAAAGGTCTGCAGGGATCTGGGCGGCCACCCTCCTCCTTGCCTTCTACCACAGAATGTGCTGTACAAGATTGCTAAAGCAGGGGAAAAAAGAGGTGGAGGAAAGAAAGACTCTCTTATCCCTAAAGAAGTATGGACAGCATTCCCAGCTCCACTGACCACAGCAAGTCAAATGAACCAATCTAATTGTGAGGCTAAGGATGCGGGGGAAAGGGAGTATCCAGTGAGCAGCCACTGCCTGCCACAGTGTGTATGAGTCATGTACAAAATCAAAGGGAAGCAACAACTCCTTCCATTCTTCCAGCCTGTGAGCCTGGGCCGCTCCTTCCCCATCACCTCTTCCCTATGGACAAGAGCTCCTTGCCAAGTTACTGAGGATTTGGTTCCATCCCTAGAGAATGAATAGCATCTGAAGGAGACAATGCTTGTAACCATTGAAATGCAAAGCCAGTCTGCATAATGATAGCATTTCTGGCCCTGTGGTAGAAAGGGAGAAATGCCAACATGCCAATTACACATTTATCTAATTTGTGAATAATAATGGCTTGCTTTTATTAGGTGCTTACTACATCCAGCTGCTATTACTTTTATTGTTTTAAAAAGCAACACAGCCAACTCAAACTCTAAGTCCCAACCTTGGAGACCTTGAGCAACTTGCTTAACCTTTTAGTTCCTCCATTTTCTGAGCCATTTTAAAAAGAAAACACCATAGCACTTTGCTCACAGGGCTGAGGAAGGACAGGTGTGAAGTTCTACTTCTAACACAGGCACCAGATGAACAGCAAAAGCAGCAGGTTCTTGAAGAGCTTCTGGAACAGAAAGGTACTATGAACCGTGGTCAAATCAATGTGGATTTGAGTTACAGTGGCAAAGCGTGCCTGCCCACTGGGTACTCTTTCCTGGAAGGAAAGAAGTGGCAGAAAAGAGAGAAAATGGTTCTGAAGATGCCCTTCAAAACTTCTCATGAGGTATAATAATGTCTGTAAGTATAATATCATATATACACCTTCTATGATACCAAAACATTATGAAAACAGTTTGCAATGTATTGATTTATCAAATCCATCTTGTCAAGGTATCTTAAAACTGTCTCATTGATATTTGTACTTCAATAAAACAAAAATAAAAAATAAATTTAAAAAAACTGCTCATGAGGCCCTGTTTCTGGTGTACAGTAGGCGGTACACAGGGCCTGCTACAGCCCTTTGCCCCCTTCAGAGCCATGAGGCAGCCAGAAGCCAGCGCCAGACAGCTCTTCCTGAGGAGGAGTCCCGCACCAACTCTTAGCACTCTTTTCCTTTCCATGTTCTGCTCTTCTGAATTCAGCCTTGGAAAGCCAGCAGAGCTTCCAGCCATGAGACGAGGCTGGCAGCATGCTAAGAATACTGACGCCACAGTTGTTTAATTAAACCTTTGGTGGAAAAACAGAGGTAAGGGATGGAGCTGTCTCTGTGGCCCTTCTGTGGGCAGACAGCTTCCCAGGTGTCTGAGCTGTGGCACCAGCCGCTGGCACCAGAGCTTAGTTACACCATCACCTTGCCATGATGTCATTCTCCAAGGTGCCAAAATATTATTTCAAAACACAGCACCGATCATGAAACTGGACCCCTTTGGCACAGAAACCTCCAGGGGAGAACTTCTGGATATGACCCAAAGCCAAGAAGAAACTTGGAAGAACCAGCCCCTGATGTGGGCAGATATGAGTCCACAGAGGCGGAGACCCAGGTGGCAATGAAGCCTGGGCTTTGAGGCCTCCCATCCTCCCCCTCCATCTCCCACAAAGGATTCTTACCGGATCTTTCCTGTCAGGCCCCACCCAGCTCTACAGCCCCTTCACACAGAAATTCTAGGACCAATCCAATGACCATACATTTCAAGGAGCAGAGAAGAGAACAAGCAGATAAATACTCAAGTCTTTATTTAATATAAATGTGCAGAGTTCCCATTTCTTCCACTGTCAAAGCCAGGGTCAAGCATGTTTTCTAATTCTTACTGTTTTAATCAATATTTCACATCTATGAAGCATTTGCAATTGCTGGATGTGTGCTTTCTCATTCTCCTTACCTGTGCATGACTGTTTGACATGTAAAGGGAGAGGAGTTAGGTGGAGCTGTGCTGTGAAGGCAATGTATGATGTTTATAGACAACTTCTATGTTGATTACATCTTACAACAACAGTATTTTGAATATAGCAATGATATAAACATCATTTGGGCTAATTTGGGCATTTTATCGTGACTCCTTGAACATTTAAAATCATCTATGTGGGGCCAGAGATATAGCTCAGCGGTACCTGTCTGGCAAGCACAAGATCGTGAGTTCAATTTCTGGCACCAAAAATTATATATAAATAAATAAATGTCTGCATGGCCCATATGGCATTTCCATAGGGCAGTATTTGATTAGTGGGCTAAGCACCTTTTTCATGTCACCTTATTAAATTTTCAGAAGCCAACCCTGAAGCCACCTGCTACTGCAGATGAGCCCTGGCCCTAGGTCCCTTGATCACCTTCTTCTGTCACCCTCAATCCCATCTCTGTCCATTTCTTCACCCACAGTAATAGTAGACTTACTCAGTGTTTGCAGAAGTTCCAGGTAGTTTCTCCATTGGGAATTTTTTTCCAGATGCCCCTCTATCTGGAATGTTCTGTAGTTGTGGCAAATCCTTGGTTGGTATTATGGTAGAATTGTAACTAAGGATCCCAACTCTTCAAATTGTGCAGTGTTGCATTCACCAGGAGATGTGTCTTGTCAGATCTTTGCTCTCCAGTTCTCCTGCTCATCACTTTCTGTTATTGTTACTCACCATCTTCTGCTTCTGCACTAATGCACTCACCTATCATGCAGATTCCTTCCTGAGAGTCACCTCAAACTCAATGTGAGGCCTGCAGGAAGGCACCTTGATTTGCTTTGTCCCTTGCATACAGTGCAGGATAGAGGTCATGTGGGATGAGTGGCCATAGCCTCTATCCCTTAGTGTACATAAGTAGTGGAAGACATGTCACAAACACAGAGTCAGTGCTCAGAAAGAGAGCCTGTGGTGAAGCACAGGGTCAGATACAGAAGCAGCTGAGGATACAAAGCGAAGCCTCCAAGGAAGTTGCTGTCATTTATTCAACTAAGTTTCTGGGCCTCCCTCCATAGCAGTACTGGGCCAGCTATGAAAGACATGGCAGCAAGACCCTAATCCAAATGGAGATTATATTTCAGTAGAATGATAACTTATAACCACTACCTCAGACCCCTTCAGCCTATCTATCATCTAGAAATCCAGAACATTTAAGATTTGACCTTGAAAATTAAGTAGGAAATGAGTATCTGGAAAAATGGACCTGAAGAAAGGAAATGCCCACATAAAAATGTACTCAGTATGTTCAGAGGACAGCTGATACTCTTACCTTTTCTACAATGTTTTTAATTTCAGTTATTAGTACATATATTTAATACATAATGTTTACATTCCTTTGGTGAAGTTGTCATATGAGCATGACACATCTTCATTCCTTTTCTCAACCTCTTTACCCATCCCTTGATCCTCTTCCTTTTAAAATACACATTTACAGTACATAATGTATACATTCCTTGTGTGGACCTGACATATGTACATAACATTTCCCAATTTCTTTTTTTCATGGGGGTCTTTGGTGACCAGGGGATCAATGAGCCTGTTGAAATAGCACAAGTCCACCTGGAGAATGCTTGTCCTGTGCTAAGGAATCAGAGTTTTCTATCAACTATAAAAAGTCATTTAAACATTTAAAATAGGAAAGAACATTTGCTTTCTTTTCAAATAATAGTGGCCATGTGAAATAGAGGCAGGAATGGGGGCTACTTAGGAGTCTACAAAATGGTCCATCTGAGCTATGAAGAGGACTCCAGTGGAGGAAAATGAAAGAGAAATGGATAAATGTAAAGAAAGGATATAGGGATAGAAAGGATGAAAACCATGTGCCAGTGAGCTAGGTCAGTGGACTAAAGAACCTGCTTAGCAGAGGGACTGCAGTTCAATCCCAGCACCACATGCCACACCAGAGCAGGCTGAGCCAGCCATAGAATCTGGGCAGAGTGGCCTAAACCTGTAAACCTGTAATCCTAGCACTGGGGAAGCTGAAACAGGAGAATCACTATGAGTGCAAGCTGCATAGTGAGACCCTGTAAGAACAAAATACATTAAAAGAAAGAGAGAGAGAAAGAAAGAGAAATACAGAAAAGAAAGAAAGAGGAAAGAAAGAAAGGAAGGAAGGAAGGAAGGAAGGAAGGAAGGAAGGAAGGAAGGAAGGAAGGAAGAGAAAGAAAGAAAGAAAGAAAGAAAGAAAGAAAGAAAGAAAGAAAGAAAGAAAGAAAGAAAGAAAGAAAGAAAGAAAGAAAGAAAAGAAGGATCAAAACTAGGAGGAGCTTGCATGGGAGCTACAGAAAGAGGGCTGCTGTAGTCAGGGTTTGCAAGGGAACAGATTTGATATAGGACACACAATCTCTAAGATTATTTTTATAATATTCACCCAAAAAGTCAAATGCAGAAAAGTACAAGAGTACTGTCTACATACTGGAGACCCAAAGAATCCAACCAGGGTCCTGGATCCCACAATGATGCCCTTCACACATCCAGCTCAAGACCTAGAGCCTATGACAATGCCTTGTGCAAGTCTTTACCAATGACCTACGTTAGGAAGGCCCAAAGGCCAGTGGTGGAAGCTAGACAGTCTGCAGAAGTGGGGTAAAGAATCTGGGCCAGCACCTGAGGGATATGCACTGGAGCCAGGAAATAATGCACAATGTAAGGACCAGAGCTTCTCTGAAGAGAACAAAACCATCCTCAGTGACAGTAAGAACCTGAGCTCCTCCTACAGTGAGAACAGCTGAGCTCTTGTCAGGAAAGCCAGCTTCTCCAGAGAATCAGCAGCGCACCATCACCTCCAGATCTGCTCTGATGCTACTGGCAGCAGTCCTCAGATGGGCTTCCACACCTGGCGCCACACTGACTCAGTTCATCTGAGTTTTCCAAGTTGACCATTAGTCAGCCACAGGGGCCTTGTATGACACTCATGATTTCAGCATGGGACTGCGGGTAGGCAGCTAGGACATCACCTAAGGTGGAAAACAGTGAAGGACACAGAAAATGAGTCCAACTCATTTTGAGGATTTGTGTATTAGTCAGCTTTCTATTGCTGGAACCAAATATCTGACACAAGAAACTTAAAGGAGAACTTTAATCTGGCTCCTGGGTTCAGAAATTTCTGTTCATGATCATCTCACTCTGAGGCAAGAATACAACAGAATATCAGCACAGTAGAACAACACTGTTCAACTCATGGAATCTGGGAAGCTGAGAGCCAGAGCCAGAGCCAGAGAGGGTGGGGCCAGGAGCTGGATGTGTCCCCACAGTTATGTTTTCATAACCCACCCAGATGCAGAAGTGTGCTTTGCTAGTCTGCCAGCCATATCTCAATCCAGACAAGTTGGCGATCAAGACTGAACATCATAGCCTCCTGTGTGAGATTTCTCCGAACACTGGCAACAGTACAAAAATGTTGTGCTGACAGTTCTGGCCCTGGACTGCATAGCTGCTGTCACAGGAAGAGATGACAACCCTAAAGAAATGGCAGAGGTCAAAAGCCTGAGAATATCATTGTGAAGATGTGAATGAAACAACCCAACCCAGTGAGAGACTAGAAGAGTCAGTGGAGAGTACCTGAACAAGAATGATGAGATGAGAGTGGAAGGTTGGAGAGCCTCAGAAGGAAGGCTTAGATAAATGAATTTTCCCATGGACAATGTGGGTTTCTTGGGGAATCCCTAAAGCCAAGTGCATGTGTCAGGGAGCAAGGAGGCCACACTCAATCCAATGATTTAGGAGGCTCTAACAAATTATTATAGATAAAAGTGTTAGTGAGATGAGGGAAATCAGAAGACAGAATGAAATGGCTTGGAAGGGCAAACAGGATGCTTCAGTAAAAGCAACTGGCTTCACTGACTGAGAAGTGGTTCATCAGTGTTTGTGAGCAGGATATCAGTGGGGTATAAGTGTGAAGTTCCAAATGCATTGAGTGGAGATGCAATCAGAATCCAGAAGGCATGCAGGGCAGAGCCAGCTCCAGCACAAAATGAGACCCTTGGGAAGCATGAGAAGCCACTTGGGTACCGACTACATTTTAGGATGGAAAAGATTTGCTTGTGTTTGCAGCATAAGTTATAAACATCATAAGACACAATGCATTGAATACCCCATAAAGTTCACCATAAAGTTAAAAAAAATCTTAAGATGAAGCATTATAGATCAGGGATCATCTGTAACTGTGATTTGTACTCACTTCATTCTCAAAATGAAATTGAATGATCAACCCAATTATATCACCTATGCACATCCACTTTTAGATAGATGTATACACATGCACACAAAACATACATGAGTGGTGAAGAGATCATAAACTGCTGATTCTCAACCAGCTAAGCAAGGGCCTTGAGCAAGACTCGGGGTGAATTCTTCCCTCAGGACAGTAATGCACTAGTGGCTGTGTTCCAGAATTTTGTAAGAACCCTGTTATGATTACAGATTCTTACTCTGTCCTCTTCCATTCTTCTCTTCCCTAACAAGCTGGTGTGAATGGTCTGTACCAACTAGGTCCCTTGTTTTTGGCCTCTCATTGGGTCCACCAATGGAGACAGAAGATTGAGGTCTGAGTATTCCTGGCCAGGAAGCTTACTCTCACTGTGTCCTCTCTCACAGATTGTCTGGCTGGAGCTTCCCACAAAGCTCTCTTCTAGAGGTTTTTTTTTTTCTGGGGAGGGGTTGGGAGGTGCCAAGGATAAAACTCAAGACCTTGTGCTAGCCAGGCAAACATTTATTCCACTGAGTTATCTCCTCAACCTTTTCTTCAGATTTTGATGACTGTTCCTCTCATTATCATTCTCCAGGCTATTTGACTTCTCCATGTCCTCTTTCTTTCTTTCTTTCTTTCTTTCTTTCTTTCTTTCTTTCTTTCTTTCTTTCTTTCTTTCTTTCTTTCTTTCTTTCTTTTCATCTTTTTTTTTGTGGCCAGCTTAGCCCACCATGGGGCCATGGCTGGTGCTGCATATGGTGCCTGAGTTTGAATTGGGGTCCCTGTATACTTGCCTAAGAAGGCACTTTTGACATCCAGCTCCTCCATACTACATTTCTTTATAAACAATCCCTTCTTTAAACTCTCCTACATTACTTTATTTGAGTGTACTGCCTCTTCCTTCCATGACACATATAAAATTCTTTTGTAGACAACTCCAATAAACAAAGTACCAAAGCAATGTCCCATAGGAAAAATAATTCCAAAGAACAACTTAGATGATCAGGAAAGCACCCACTCCCAATATTACCACAGCAGAAGGCAACACTTTGTTGATTAGATCACAGTGAACTGTCCTTTGCTCCAGTCCCAACATGCCAGGATGTCAATGAAATCATATGGGAGGAAGGGCAGTGAGACATCAGAAACTGCAAGCAGCAGCAGTGCCCATGGTCAGACAGAGGTCAGTCATCATGCCATACACAGTGACTGACCTTGACTGAGGCTTTTAAATGAAAGGTACTGAAGTTTGAGCATACACATGTAGATAGAACTAATACCACAGTTCATAAACATGTCTAATGAACCTCTCTGTGGTGTGCAGATGTGATCCTTCAATTCAGAGTATGAAATCATCATATCCATGATGAACTTAAATGTGTTCTAAATGGAACTGATCCCAGGGGACCCTGTCACATCAACTTTGGGACAAGTCACACCACCAAAGATTCATGGGAAGCTCCTCTGGTAAAGGGTATGACTACCAAAAACCTGGAAAGACTAGACCAAGATGATCAAGAGACAATAGACACATAATGAAGGAGAAAGATGCTAAAATTGTGGCTCAGTGTCCATGTTATGTGCAGCTCAACCTTAGCTCAGTCTGCAGGGAGGCTCTGTAGTTTTCTGGACCACAGGTGGCCCAGTGGTATATCACAGACCTTCACTGGGGGCTGGGAAATATAACTTAATGATGGGCACACTTCAAGGACTGGCCCTCAGTTTCTTCTTCCTCCACTGCATTGTCTGCTTCTACCCCTATGAACTCGTAGGAAGTCTGGGAAGATTTCTGTCTTTCCCCACAACCTTATCCTATGTCCACCTTTCTCACCAACTGCTAGGAGCCCCTGGAGTCGGCTACTCATCTTCCTGATCCAAAAGAATATTATCATGTGCCTTCCCATCCTTTCATGCTGGTTCATTCAACACCAGTCATTGATCAACACAGTGGTCTCCAAAGCTCTAATACCCTCAAAATACCAGCAAGAATGACATCCTGCAATGCGATCTCACATGGGCTCCCTTGCTCTTGTCTCAGCATTTGTGCAGTTGGGGCAGAACACACTGAGCTGATACAGCTGCCAAAACTTTCACAAATCCTATTATAGCTCCCTAGAGCCTTCCCCACATTGAAGCCAACAAATGACTCACAGGTGATCAGCTTCATGGTGCTAAGCCCCAACCTATGACAACATTGTGCCTCATCAGTGTTGACATATTGGGTCTTTAACAGAATTAGATTTGTTTTACAACTCCTCTCAAAAAGCAGAGCAGATAGCACTGGGTCATTCTCCAATGAAGGTCAGATGCCATTAACTGAAATCTGGACAGTACACCAGAACCAAGAAGCAGAAGAGAAGGCACTATAGTATGGTAAGAAATCCTGACAAGCAACTTTTATTTACTACATTAGATTGCTTTTATAAACAGAAAATTGTCTAAATGCTTCCTATGGACACCTTGGAAATGTCATTCTAAATGTTAATAATAATTTCAAATGGAAAAAAATTAAATCAATATTCATGGAGAAAATTTATAGTGAATTTGTAACTCATTCTCTAATTCTTTTATTTCATAGCCAGTGGAAATCCAACAACGTTGGCATTAAGAAAGGGCTAATGATAATAAAACTAAAATTATAATTGCTTCACATTCAAAAGTCCTTTTTCCAATCATTGTACACATATTATCTTATTTAATGCTCATGAAATAAACCATTATTGCCCTCATTTTACTAATGAGAATACTGGAACCTTAAGAGGCCTAGATAAACAAATATTCAAAGCTAACTGAGGCTAAGCCATTATTCCAGCCAGATTTCTGACCCTACAACCTATCTTCTTAGCCTCTGAGCAAAACTGGACTGGAAGAAGGAGACATGAGATATGGCTGGTTCTTATTCTGCTTTTTGAATTGCATTCCTTTGTCCAACTTTCATCTTTTTGCAGTATTTGGAAAGTAGAAGAGTATGATGAATTTTCAAAACCATTTAACGTTTGCTTTAGCCAGAGACAGTTTACCTCAAAAGAATGCGGCATGATTTTATTTGTTAAATCTTATTTCATCTCTTATGAAAAAGTTATCAATGCCAAAAAGAAAAGACAAGTAGAAGGCTTTCAGCCCAACATAGGCAACACTTAGAACCCTGGAGCTACTCAAGGGTACCACACAAGTTGTGACTAGGGGTGTGTGTGTGTTTGTGTGTGTGGAGATGAGGTCAAACAAACAATATCATCCCTTTATAAGGAGATTATTTTAAATCTCTTAGGTTTCCTCTAGCTTAAATGTTTTCAGAAAATTTATACACCCTCCCATGCTAAAACATTTTTGTATCATTTATTAACACACAAATGTATTTTTTTATTCTTCATGCAATTTTTTCCTACTTCATGTAGTCTGAAATAATTTCATTGAAATTGTAACGTAACATATACATATAAACGTACATACATACATAGTGAAGGAGGAAGCGTAATACAATTCATATTTTATAATAAATTTTATAACACATCATATTATATACTATGTCTGCCACCCATATGATTCATTTTAATACTGCACAAACAGTGGTGAAATTTTCTAAACATGAGTTTAAATTTTCCTTTATATTTTCTAGCTCTCCTAAATTTTCTGCAGAGAAAATGTTACTTATGTGCTTAGAAAACAAAATGATAATTTTAAACAACAACAATAATAATATCGATACTAAAATTAAACCACTCTCCTCTTTCACCTCCCAAATGAAAAGCTCAAGTTTTTACACCTGGAAGCATTAGTGCTGTTAAGGAAACACTCAGCCCTGTGTGTACTTCTACAAAACCTCTTTGTTTTCAAAATTCTACATTTCCATGTACACATGCTTTCCTAGCAGGTGGAGAAAGGAATCATGAGTTCACACACATACACACACACAACTGACTCTGGCTAGAAAATGTGAGCAACATAGCCTATGTGGCTTAATTGGACAGCTACAGCTTCCCAGAGGCCATGGAGAAATAGTGGCTCTGGGCGCTAGAGGAGAGCAGTCTGCCCCAACTATCTGGGCACCCATTATCACCCTCGTGCAAATGACAGCAACAGTAGCAGACCAGGCTGCCCTGTAGAACACAGAGGCCTCTAGCGGTCCATATACTCTCACACTGCAAAGGAAGCTCTGTGAAGGTGGGTGGTCCCTCCTGGGGCAGTGTGTTTTCTCAAGGTGGATACTGGACTTAGTTTTGGTGAGTCAGTTGGCTTCTCCTTAATCCAGGGCAAGGCTAAGACCCATGTGTCAGCTACTGGGACCAGCCAGGTGACCCTCAGTTGCACCACTGGGTTGTCCTCTGGTTAAAACAGTTGGACAATTGAAGAATTGTCTAATTATCTCTAATAAGTTTTCAATGTTCTACAAGAGTCAAATGCAACACCAGCCCATTACAACAATAGTTCTGAGCCTAGAACCAAGGCATGTACAAGTACAGCCATGTGTTGCTTAATGAAAATTTCAAAGAAATGTCTCCTTAGGTGATTTTGTTGTCATGGAAATCAGAGTATACTTACAGTAGTCTGCTACTGATCACAATACTACCAAATCGCAGATGAGCATATAAGAAATAAGCATTACCATTCCAAGAGTTTAGAAGACCGAAGAACATGAAATTATCTGAAAATACCATAGGAGAGTCCATATTTATAATGTATGTGAAGCCTACGAACTTCTCCCAAACACTTGAGTATAAGAAATAAACAAGGTTCCTAGTTCTAACCAATCTGACCAGCAGAATATCCAGCCTCTTGTTTTCTGTCCTCCACTAGAGTGCAAAGGAATCCTGCATTACCCAGCCTTGGTCTATGTTGAAAGATCCAGTTCTATCATGCCTTCTGCTGTGAAGCCTGCAGCAAGTAAGCCCTGCCTTCACCATGGGTCAGTCACCCCACACAAAGGCAATGATTTTCAAGTGCAGAGCATGCATCAGGAATGAGCAGTGGAAGACCCCGTCTCCCCTTTCAGGGCCTCTGTGGTGGAGATGAGACTGTACGCAGCCTGAGATGTCTCCTCTGGGCCCTGTTCCCCCAAGGCTGTGAGGGTAGATGTAGGGTACTGACATGCCCACTGTCATTGCTAGCCACTCTCTTCTCAGTTTCTCTACCTTATTAAAACAAGGCAAAAATTAGTGTTTCAATAGGATTTTCACAGTGAGTGTGCAGAGTAGTTTTCATGTAAAATGTCACCCAAAATGTATGTTGTGTTGAAGTCTGGCTTGCTGAGGAGCTCAAGGGAAGTGGTTGAATCATGAGGGTTCTTACTTTGACAGGAAATTAATCCACTGCTGAGATAATAATTTGATACCATTATTTGAAGGTGATAAAAAAAGGAAGTAGAGCCCAGGAGGAGGGTAGATCATAGGTCATGACTATGTTTCCGGACCATTTCCTCTCTGGCTCCTTCCCTTTCTTTCCACTTCCTGGCTGCCATGAGGTGAGACTCCACCACACCATTCTTCCATGATGTTTCTGCCTCATTCAGGCCCCTGGAAATAGAACCAACCGGCCAGGAACTGAAATCTCAGAAATCATGACCCAAACCAAATCTTTCCTCCTTTACTTTGTTTTTCTCCAGTATTTGGTCAGGGCGGTGCAAAACTGACTAACACAGGATGACTATACATATCAAAACACAAGTCTTATTTAAGAAGACATGATTTTCCTCTGAAACACTAGAGAAGACTAAATGGAATTAGTGTGTGCAAGAGCACACACCATCAGATCAGCCTGCAGACACTCCATCTGTAGTCTTCATGGCATGTGTTTTCTCTCTCTCTCTCTCTTTCTTCCTCTCTTCTTGCCTTCCTCCTTCTCTTTCTCCTGTTTCTGTTTCATGTCCATATCTTTTTGGTTGTACCTTTCTTCTCAAGTAGGAACTGAGTAACTCTCTGCTTCTAGATTGTCTTAAGATTCCCTCTAACACTCATTCTCTGAACACCTGAGATTCTTTTCTTCCAAGCTCTTGCTTGCTTGCATTTCCTTACCTGAGATACTGTCAGGCAGGTCTTCTGTGTGCATCCTTATGGGACAGAAAATGGCAGTGGCAAGTTCAGCCTCCAAGAGATCTGGACCTGAACATAAACTCCATTCCAGTGTTTTCAAGCTGCAAGCCTGTCAACAGTCTCCTCACCTTCCACAATGTCATTTCCTCAACTACTCCATGCTCATTCTTTCCTTGGAGCATGGCTCTGAGCCTGCAGTGAGAGGCCAGGTGAATTCACCCCAACAGCAAAGAGACATGAGCAGGTATAATACTCTCCCATGCCAGAGGGAAAGTGGATGACCAGCAGATTCACTGCACCTTGTTTATTCTCATTACAAACAGTTAGGGATGAAAAAAAAAAAATAACACATTTTGGAAAATCCATTTAACTTTCTCTAGATAATAGAACCTCACCTCTCATTTCAAATCCTCTCAAGCTCATTGCTTTAGAAATGCAGTTTTATGATAATACTGTTCTAGCTAGCATCATGCTCCTGAGCATAGAGTCACTATCTATGAAGCTATCACCACTTCCAAGAAATGATTTCAGCAGAAGAGTCAGTGTGCAACCACACTATAAAATTTCTCTGCTAGGTATAGGGAGAAGTCTAGAAGCTTGCAAAACAGGAAGCTGCCTCTGGTTGGGAACCAGAATGGTTCAAGTATGACTGTTTGATTGGGGTCTTTAAGGAATGACAAGATTTAGCAGGACAGAGAGAACTTATGTGGTTAATGAAGTTAAACATAGTAAATCAAGCATGCAAATATATGTATAATTTAAATACATGTGACAATGTAAATATAGAAGGCATAGATAGAATTACATATACATGTGCACTCCACAGACACATGCTCCTCAGAGGCCTGGGAGTGGAGCCATTCATGTTTTATTAGCAGGGCAAGGTTGTGAGCATGCAGGCTGTCTCTGAGGAGTGGCTGCATGTGGGACCTGAGGGAAGGGTGAGTTTGGGAATGAAGACCCAGGAGGCAGCAGAGGTGGGGCTGCAGAAGTGAGTGCTGGCCCTGGGCCAGGGCCAAAGCATGTTCAGTAAATACTTGTTTGAGTTGAATAGGAGCCAACACAAGTGCTCCTCTAACTGGTGTGAGGACCTCTGATGGGCCCTGGTAGGCATTCACAGTTCCCTATTTTCCCCCTTTCCTCTGTTTTTATTTTGGTTTTTATATTACTGAGATCTTTTGTTGCTAGTTTTGTTGTGGTTTTTTTTTTTTTTTTTCTGTCTTTTTGAGACAGGATCTCATTACACAGTTCAGGCTGGCTTCAAACTCACTGTAACACCCAGGCTGGCCTTGAACTCCCAGCAGTCCTCCTGACTCAGCCTCTCAAGTGCTGGAATTACAGGCATGAGCCAACATGTGCAGCTTCTGTCATCTGTCTTTCCCTATTTTTATAACGCCATTTTCTCATATTCTGTACCAGCCAACGCAGGAAGAAAATAAAATGATCATCAAGACTCAGTTTCTGGTTTCTTCTAACTCAAGTTAATAAATGGAAGAGAAGAGATAAAAATAAAGAGAGAAATACACACGTTTGTGTGTAGCAAACTTCAGATGACTTTTGGTGGATAAGCTCTTGCTATGAAGTCCAGCCTGGCCTTGAATTCACAGTGGTCCTCCTGCCTTTGCCTTCTGATTGCTGGGTGTACAGACATGCATCACCATGCCTAGATTAAGGAGGTCACATTTTGTACACAAGAATGTTTTTTGGAACTTTTTATCTCAGGCCAACTTCCTATCCAATTCAGTGTTTTCCTTAACCAATTGGTTCTCAGTCAGCAGTGACATTTAACATTTGGAAACATTTTTGACTATCACATCTGGACAGGTGTTATTGGCATCTGCTATGTACAAACCTGGATCACTCCAGAACACCTAGAGTTCTCGGGACAGCCTTCCGCAAGGGGTAATTATCTGACCTAGCACATCACTGCTATCAAGACTGGGAAGCCCTCTCTTAAACTTTCTTGCATTCACTATCTTTAATAATAAACTACATTTGAGAACAATTTTAGGCTTACATTAAAAATAAGATAGCATAGGAAGTTCCTCTCTACACCCTATGAATACTGAAGTGTCTCCTGTTATTGAGTACTTACCTTCAAATGGTGTTTTTCTTACAATGTTGAGTAAGGGGCTAGCCGGATACCTCAGCAGGATTAAAACACATGTTTAGGCAGACGCAGGAGCCAGGGGTTCAATCCCCGGTCTGCTGTGCCAGCCTTGCCTCTGGGGTGCACTGAGGCTGCAACTGAGACCGGGCGTGGTTGCTCATGCCTGTAATCTCAGTGCTTGGGAGGCTGAAGAACAGGAAGGATTACTACAGCTCCAATCTGTACAGTGAGACCCTGCAAATCCTGTACTAAATACATTTTTTAAATGTAGATTAAAGTTAGTTCTTTGCATTATTAATTAAAGTCCACACTTTATTTGGATTTCCTTAGTTCTTCCCTTGAACTCTAATTTTATCCCAGGAGCACATCACCATACTGTGTCTTATTCACTTCTCGACTTCCTCCACTCCTCTTGAATGTACCAGTTTAATAAAGTTTCCCTTTTGATGACTTGGACGATTTTGAGAAATAGTGTTGGCCCTGTGTTTTGTCTAATATCTAATATCTCAACTGAGATTTGTTTGTTGTTTTTCTCTTGATTAGTCTGGGTGCATATGTGCAGATAAAATGCTGTCTCATCATTATTTCAACAATATATTCTAGACAAGGTGAGACCCTTTGCTCAAAACACAAGAACAACACAAAATAAAATAAATAAAATAAAATAAAAATATGTTCTGTCCACGTGACTGACTACTGTTGTTGACTCACATCACTTGCCAAAGTAGTTCTGGTCGGGTTTCTCCACTGTGAAGCTACTTTTCCCATCTCCTCTTTCCACACTAGGCCCTTTGGAAGGAACTATTCACAGCCTGAGAACAAGTGAGAAATGGAAAGTTGTGCCCTGGTCCCTTATTAATGGCGAACATTTTTCCCCTGCAGTATTAGAGATTAAACCCAGGGCCTCCACACTTTGCTACATCTTTTGAAAGTCTTACTTTTTATTTGGAGGGCAGGATCTTGCTGAGTGTCTAAGTGGCCCGGGATGAGCTTGAACTTGTGGGACTCCTCCCTTACCTCCGCGAGACCTGGGATGACAGGCAGACACTGCCACGTGAGGCTTGACAGTGGCCGTCTGCTCTTTCCCACTTATCTACTCCATCACTTATTTCTTTCTGTATCAACTCTGAGTATTTCTTCTATAGTTTTGGCTATAGCCCTATGGATTTATCCTGTTTTCTTGCTTACCTTTTTCCCAGTTTTTGCCATTGGCAGCTTTCCATCAGCAGGTGTTTGTTGTTGCTGCTGCTTGTGTTCGAGCACTTTCTCTCTTCTTGGCAACACGGGATAGGTGTTCTGGGCCAGGGATGGTGAATCTTTTAGGGTTTTCAGTGACATAAACCACCTGCCACAGGTTCACTACCACTGCACTGTTTATCTTGCATATTTCCTGCCCTTGTTTGGACATTTATACAAGGACTCTTGTTTTGTTTTATTGAAAAGTGATATTCAGAACCAAGATCTGGGTACCAAGTGTGTTGTTAGTACTGAGACTGTATTCACATTATATTTTAACAAGAAGCCTAAGCACATAGTACACCTCTCAATATTGGGTAGGAACTGTAACATGTGTACATGATCTATAAATAAATAAATATTAATAAATTGGAAGTATGCCTTCTATTTTTAAAGCCATGTTCAATGAAGAAAAGTACTTGGTGACTACTTCTCAGAACAAGGCTGTTAACAGGGTTCAACTCTACAAATCTGTCTCTATGAGTCCCTACTATGATTTCATATTCCTAAGGAAAGAACTCTATACCTGTAGAGCTGGGTGTCCATTTCCCAGCCATGGAAGGCAAGAGGTGGCTTTCATAGCTCCACCTCTTAGAGTCCCCAGGAGGAACTGGTGATGTAAAGTCTGCACTTCTCAGATACAGCAGCTGGTGTAACAGAAGAGAGAAACAGGAGCCTAAAATGGGTAGGACAGAAGCCAGAGCAAGGCCACTGATTCCATTAGCCAAGCTAACTCTGACCTTGAATGGGGCGGATCCATCCATTCAAATTCCTTCCATCAAATCCATCCATCCACTCAAATTCCTTCCTGCCACCTACCTAGTTCCACCAAGACCTTAGGCAACTGCCCCTGGTTATATGTTCCCTTTCACCAAGGGAGAGAGGGACATCAGTCAGTATCTCTCACACCTAAGAATAAGAAAGTAAAGACTAACACACTTCTATGGCTGGGAAGAGTAACTTGAGCACACGCACACACACGTGCATATGTGCATGCATGCACAAGATCATGGAATATAACAGAATCCTCAAGAGGACTAATGAGACATGAGTCAGTCCTTTACCTTACCCACCCACAGCACCCCTAGGGCCATCCACAAAGCAGTTACGCCCCATAGTTAAACAGGTAAACATTGAATCCCTTGTTTCTGTTTTTAAAAAACATACTGGATAGTAAATGACCTTACTTCTGAAGAGACATTTTTCAGAAGCACCACCACTACTCCTGGCTACAAACATGGTGGACAGCAGTTGCTAACTAAGGCCAAAATTTGATTTCGGTTTTCAGATGAACTGTAAGTTTGTTGGGGCATTGGCAGCTATTCAGGTGGTGGCCCTATTAAACAATGCCCGAGTAGGAAAGATCCTGAGGATCCTGTTCTCTGGGATAGGACTGGGTTGCTCTGGAAGGCAGCCTTGCACCTGAGAGGGGGTATGGCTTTTGCTGACTTTCTTGATCTAGGGAAGCAATGCCACTGTTGATCACATGTGCATATCGGGTGTCCTGACATGAGCTCTCACCTCAGCTGTGTGAGGACAAGCTTACCCCTGGACCTGGAGTGGCCCAGTGCGGGCCACAGCCTGCTTTGCACTGCTTCCTCTGCTCTGCACCTCGCTGAGAAACCCCCAGTCTCTAGGGCTGGTCTCCTAGCAGCTGGAATTCCAGCTGAGAAAAATCTCCCAAGCAGCAGCCCCAGCCGGAGCCCCAGCCCTTCCTCCCTGCAGCCCCAGGCTGTCCTCAGGAACACTCCCTGGCCACAGTCTGGCTTAGGAAACAAACACATTTCTGTCAGAGAATCCACAAGGCTTCAGTTTGGGGTTAAAAGCATAGAAAATCATAGTATCAGTTATCACAGTTGCAGCCCTAATGTTACCCTAGTCAAATCACTGCTGATTAAAACCAGGCTTGTTAATAAACCACAGGCTTTATTTCCCCTCAAATGTCTATAACCACTTTCTTCAACCCCTATTAAAAGGCAAAACCTAAAGAAAAACACAGCTTTGGAACCCAAGTGCAGTGCATTCCCCAGAGGGGAAAAAAAGTGAGCAAGATAGAAACAGCTCTTTTTTTCTCACCTTTCCCCTGCTTAACAGAGTCAAAGCTGTTTAATAACTAAAGAGAGAAGTCAGAAGAGAAGGGAGTTGTCAGTGATCTGCAGCGTGGGATCCTCCAGCTTGGCCTCCTCGGCTTCCACCCTCCTCAGGGAGCCTTTGCCAGTCATTCCCTGTATCTGACTCACATCCTTATTACCTCCTTCTCCTCTTGCTTTCCCCCTATGGAGCTGATTTTTCCTTCCTTCTAAGCCAAAAAGAACTTCTCTGGATTAAGGGGACTGATGAAAGCATTTTTAATATTTGAGTTCAGGTTTGCAAGCTCTATAAAGCCAACGGTTCCCCTGACCTGCTTTGTCCTTCTGGCCTGCCTTTGTCAGTAGTTTCTCTCCTTCCTTTGCTCCGGAGAAACCAGCAAAGGGCCCCACCAGGTGGGGGTCTCACCCTGACAGCTCCCCAGCAGGACACCCTGCTGTCAGGCACTCTTTCTGCTGCTCCCAGTGCAGGGCGTAGCATTTCTCCAGAATCCTCTAGAAGGTGGTGGAGAGATGCAGATGACATCTTTCATGTTGATGCCATCTATCTTTCAAGTAAAGACTGGTTTGACAGCGTGTTGAGCAGCTCAGAGGGGGAGCGTGTTTCAAGCCTGGAGGGGAAAGTTTTGACAATTCATTCCAGGGAAAACTGGAACTTTCCCCACCCACCCGCCTTTGACTAATACAGAGGTGGAGGGGGAGGCAATGGCTTCCCAGGGAAGGAAGATAATGGCCTTTGTTCTCTGTTCTTCCCTCATCTGCATCCCTATTACAGTGCTGCTTTCCCTTGCTCCTCAAATTAATAGTAGTTCTGTCTGCTTTACTTTAAATTCCAGGAACCTTGAAAATACGACGATAAACAGGCTTTTTCTGGAATAACCTTGCCTGTGCAGCTCAATTAAATAGTTCTTGAGAAGTAAAAGGCCTAGTGTAGAGGAGAAAAGATCAGTTTCAATTGGGCTACAGCTTCTGTTCTTCTTGGGGTCAGAGATTTGACCACTTCTCTGGGAAGCTTGTCTGTATCAGCCAGCTACTGCACCCTGTCCTCCTAGCACAGGTCCCTCTGGCTTCCCAGTGAAGTTTCCTTTCAAGAAGGTAGAACATTCACCCCTACCAAGTGTGTCATTTTCCATCTTTTTTTATATTCAATCACATCACCTTCCACAGCATAATTATTTTCAGATGATGGAAATGTACTAAATGACAGACTGGGGTGTGTGTGTGTGTGTGTGTGTGTGTGTGTGTGTGTGTGTGTATGGTAAATGTCATCCTAAGGTATAACACCCAAAACAATTTGGCTAATGCAGAGCAATGAATCACTTGAGAAAATTGCCCTCTTACAGAGATTAAACACTCTTGTCTAGATGAGTAGCTTTCAGGGAGACTCCATTTTTTACAAGGGGAATGCTCCAGCAACTTTATTCATTAGAATAACTAACATTTCCATTTTAAACATGATATTTGTTAGCAATAAGCAAATCAAAATATTATTTCATTGGTATTTCTCCGAAGGACTAAGAAAACTCATACACATTGTGTCAGTGCCATTTATCCTGGAAGTCACAGTATGTTGACAATAGTCCCAGGAGGTGAGCATTATATATCAAATGAGGTGGAGAGAGATTGTGTCACCTGCCCACCAGCACTAGTCACATCACCCATCATGAGATCGTCACTGTCATTACCATACCTGCTTTTTATTTGGCACCAACTTTAGGCTGGGGACTGTTTGAGATATTTTATAAGCATAAAGCTTACTGACCTTACTAATACAGCAAAGTAGGCATCGGGGTGGCCCTTTGTAAATGCGGAAGTGACTTCTGAAGATTCATCATGCCCTTCGCCCCTGGAACACAGCTAATGAGCAGCAGACTTCAGATTCACACACAGGCCAGGGGGTCTCCAGATCACGGTGTGTTCCTTCTAATGTCCACTAGCTCTTTGATTCTCCTCCCATCAAACAACAGACACTAACTTTTCTTCTCTCAAAAGTAAGCTGTACTTAAGGACCCTCTTCTGAAGAAGAAAAAGAAAATCCCTTCCCTGCCTTCTCTCTCACTGCTCCGGAAGCAGCCAGCTGCCAAGTCATGCAGGTGTTCAAGCCTCTCCACAGAGAGGTTCCTGTGGCAAGGGCAAGGCTCCAGAGACAGGCACCTGGTGGAGCCATCCTGGTGCAGCTCCTTTAGCTCCAGCCATGGCTTCTGGTGGCCACATTCCCAATGAAGCTTAACTGCAGCCTCAGAGAGACCTAAACCAAAATTTCGTGTGCAGCAATAAATAACATGTCTTTTTCAAAAGCACATTTCTGTCAGAGCAACCTCATGCACCTTCTGTCTGCCCAGTGGAATCCAATGTTAAGTAGAAAAGGTAACGAAAGCCTCTTCCCATATTCCTAAAATGTGGCACTGCACCAAGCTTGTACCAAGGGCTCTGGACTTCTTGTCTGGTCACTATGACCACACAAAGAATCAAAAGCACTCATTGTGGCTGGTTGTCACTGAACCCAGCATCTCATCATCCATATCAACTGACATCCTCAAACAAGGTAGTGGAAATCTCATTCTGCCAGTCCTCCATGCTGTGCTGGGACCCTATGCATTTGGCCAGCACACCTTAACCAAGCACATAGGCTTTCCCTTAAGTTAAATTAATGCTCTCAAAACCATTTTAACTGCTTGAACACCTCTCTTATATGAATTAAATGACCTCTTGATGTCCCTCCAGGCCTACGGAAGTCTGATTTTCACACTTCCCTGGTGATATTCAGACTTACTTGAGTATCACAGTGTTACTCTGGCCTTCCTGGTGTCTGGCCAAGACTTCTTGATAAAAACAGAAAACAAGCCAGAAAAATGTCTCTCCCTCACACACTTACCACACACATGATCTAGGATGGCCCAGCAGAAAAGTTCAAAGAGCCTGGACAAGTTTCCAGACTTCATCAGGACTTTAGAGATATCCAAATTCATTCTTCTGTCACTGTTCCTCTTGTGCATGAAAGTTCCTGCATGGAAGATTTAGAATGTGAAGGCTTTGCCTCTTTATAGAACTGCAAATAAAATATCCCCAAGAGAAGGTTTCCTAGATGAATAAACACATGACTTTCATTTGCCTAACTCTGCAAAAGTGCTTTTAAAGTAATCCAGACAAAATCTCCCCAGACCACGATGTGCAGGCTGCTGCTGCAGCCTAGCTCAAGGGAAACACACACTCTGCTTCCTCCCATCCATATTTTAATCAAGTGCATCGCAGCATGGGAAGACTCAGGGGTTACATTTCTCCAGATGGTTTTCCACCGTACTGTGTCCACCATTGAGAAGGAAATAGAACAAGATTTCCCAGGTTAGAATTTTAAATTGATTTGTTTTCCCCTGGTCTTGGTACATGCTGACCACACTTTTACCAAACCCCAAGAGATTAAGAGTGGGTACCATGCCAGACAGGATTCTGTGCTCCTAGAGTCATTCACTGCTGCCAAAATGAAAGGAGCTTTCTTTCCCCTATTTTAGGTTGGGAGCTTGAGTAAGCCAAGACTGGAACAAGGCCTTGAACTTCTTTTGTGCTAGATTCGAAGTGGCCATGCAATAGGCTAACTGAAATCCAGAAATACATCTGTATAAACTTTTTATTGTGATTCTGCCCAGTTCATATCTACCTTGATTGGAAAGTGTGATAATAGTCTACCTAAACTGAAGGCTTTCTCCCCCACAAGGAGAGATACAGGCATAAATGTGTATCATGCTGTGTTTTGACCACAGCAGCTCCTAGTGAGGAAGGACCCTTCAAAGTTCATATCTCCCTTTGGCAGCAGTCCCTGGTGAGCATCTTCCATGTGCACTGATGGTAACAGCTGCCCTCATGCCTCTCCATCAATCAGGTGCAGAGCACAGGAAACAGGCTTCTCCCTGACACCATGCCTAGTGCCAGAACTGCTCCCTAGACAATACTGGTCTGCACCAGATGCTTCATTCCCTCTAATCTTCAAAAAAAAAAAATCCCACTAGTACTGTTTAATAAGCTGAAAGTGAAGGAGGGAGAGGCTATGTGAGGTGTCCAAAGTCACAAGACCTGGAACAAAAAGAATAGATACCAAGGGTCCGTCTACCATTCGATGATCCACAGCTGTGATCCTGCAGAAAGTGACACTCTGGAAGAGGACACAGCTAGCCTGGCAGAGCAGACTGCTGGGAGGATCAAAAGGGAGACCTCCGAGAGTAAGGGTGTCTGCTTTGGGCCTCAGATGATGAGTAGCTGACAGAGAAACAATAAGCCAGGTGTGGTGCAACACTGTAGCCTCAGCACTGAGGCAGGAGGATCACAGCTTCTATTCTAGATAATTTAACAAATTATCAAAACCCTACTCAAAATTTAAAAAAAAAATTTTTTTTTCAAGTGGACTGAGAATATAGCTCAGGTCAAAGGCCCTAGGTGTGAACCTCAGTATCGACTGAGAGAGTGAGACAGCAAGAGAGCAAGAGTGAGGGAGAAAGAAAGAGAGTGTGTGTCATGACCTGGGGTCTTTGTAAGGGGAACAATACAATACAGGGCACATTTTATAATAATATTTTATAATGAATCACCTAAATATTCATATATTAAGAGTGAAGGAAATCTGTCCAAACACTGAAGACCAAAGAAACAAGCTGAGGGTCCAGATGCTCATATCCTGCATGAGTCCCACTGAAAACCTAGAGCTCATAATAATGCCTACCACAATTCCAACTGGAGGCCTACAGTCATGACAAAGTTCTGTGCAGGCCTGCTTCACAGATCTGGGCTGGGAAGACCCAAAGAGCAGTGGTAGAAGCTAGGAAATATATGTTAGTATCTGAAGGATCTGAGGGGTCTACACTTGAGCCAGGAAACAATGCTGGCTCAAGGTAAGAACCAGAACTCCCCAAAAGGTACCATAGCCTTCATCACCAACAGTGAGATCCTGAGCTCCTCCAGCAATGAGGAAAGCTGAGTTCCCATCAAGACAGTCAATGTGGCAAGCTTCTCCATGAGGCTAAACAGTGCACCATCTTCCCCTCTGGAGCCCAAAAGTAATACTCAAGATGAGGACCAGACTGAATGCAGAGGCTGTGCTGCCCCCCCCCCAGGGCACATTGAGATGGATTGGGCATGGTGGCCACACACCTCTAGTCTTAGCACTTAGGAAACTGAAAACAGAATCACCACAAGTTTTATCTATGTAGTGAGACCCTGTAAACCCTGTACTAAATGCATAAAAAAGATGAGGACCAGAGTTCCCTCAAAATGAGCCATAGCCATTCTCAGCAACAATGAAGGTTTCAAGCTCCTCTTCCAGCATGAACAGCCAAATTCATCAGGAAAACCAGCATGACAAGGTCACCCAGCAGAACAGCCTAGGAGAAGCAACAGCTTCCAATAGCTCCATCAGCTTCTCCCAATAGCATCTCTAACAGCATCTCAACAGTGTCTCAGTTCTACCTCTTATGTTGCTGGCAAAAACTCTCAGGTGGGTTTCCTATACCCAGCACCATGCTAGTTCAATTCATCTGGGTGTGACAAGTTGGCTCCAAGTTAACTCTCCACTACAGAGAGATCTTGGAAGGATATCTGAGGAGGTGACCATCATATCACAAAGGTCCTTGGAGCATGGCCTTGCTCCGTGTGCCCAGGGTAACAAGAGTAGAGAACACCTGAGAAGACAGAAAGGGTGGACAGCAAGGGTGGCCTGAGGCCCCAGAGAAGATTTCCAGGACTTCTTCAGCTACCTGAGGAACCTCTCTTGTGTCCCTTGAAGATGGTCATTGTAATTGTGCATTAACAAGATTCTTCCTTGAGAAGAGTGGGGGTTGGAAGGAAGCTGTGTGCTCTAGGTAGAAAGAGATTGAGCAGAGTGACGCAAAATACATTCAGCAGGTAGACTTTGTAGGACATGTGGAGGGAAAGCAAGTACTGGTGGAAAGAAACTTGGATTTTAGGCCATAATAATATTACTGGGTGGATAGTTGTGACTTCAAGAATGCAAGGAAAAACAGTCCATTTCTGTTTTGCTGAGAGGATACAGATAAAAATGTGAATCATGCTGTGTTTCCATGAAACACTGACATTTTCCATCTGGATGTGCTGGAAGCACCTCAAAGGAGATGTGGGAGGTACTGGCTGACTTGTTGCCATCCGTCTGACTCTGAAACCCTCCTGGAGAGAAGCTGGTATCCAAATATCTCCCATCCCTGGCAAGCCCAGGAGAAGAATCAGCAGGTGCCTGCATCACCCTGCGGATGTCTCAGAGTTCTCAGGCTGAAGCCTTTTCCTTCCCTTAATTGATTGTCTTCTTTTCAGTACTTGGTGCAGGGCCCAGCCAGACCCATGTTCAAGAAAGCTGTATAGGGTGTGCCCAGTAACAGCCCCGTGGGACCCTCTGCCAAGCTAAACCCATAACTAGAATTAGAGATGCAGCAGGAAAGTCTATAGTTTAATGAACTGAAACTTCTTTGGCACCTACTATTCCCTGGCCACTGCACAAAATATTAGTTCTTGAAGCTAAGAGTATGATCCCTTACCTTCAGAAGCTTAAAATCTGTGCAAATTTAAAAGGAGAAGGAGGGAAAAAATAGAACAAGGAGTTTGATGGAATCACACTCCAAAATAGCAAACATTTATGCCTTCTTTCTCCACGTCCAACAATATGCTACATCTAGATGTCCTGCCAAAGCCTCATGCTATAATACTTGGGCTGTGGGTAGCTCTTTGGACTACAGGTGCATGATACTCCAATATAATAGTTCTCTGTTGAGTTTATAGCTAAGTGTGACTTAACAAAGCTTTCTAAGAGAAAATAGTCATGCAGGTGTGGCCTGAAGGGGTCTCTGTCCTCCCTCTCCTGCTTTCTGTGCCCCATGCCATGAGCTCTTTCTCCTCTGCCAGGCCCCTCTGCTATGCTGTCCTGCCTTGGAGACAGCTGACTACCCATTGTGATCCAAAATAAACCTTTCCTCTTTTAAGCTGAGATGTCTGGCATTGTGTACCAGTGATAAGAACTGAGACACCATCAAAATCCTGCTCAGGTGAGGAACCAGAGCCCAACGATGACTGATTCCATCTTCATCACAGCATGACTGAAATGTTCACCGCTGTTGTAGTCCCCTTCACATAATCAACACAAGTGAACATAGCGAGTTATTTGGCAATTATTTGCTTCCTCTTGTATCCCCAAAGCACCATGTAGAGTCATCTCTTGGTACCTACAGGGCTTTGTCCCCCACCCCCATACCAAAACATAAAGCTACTCAATTTCCTTGTATCAAATGGCATAGAGTTTGCAGAGAATCTGTGTCTATCTGATCATCACATTAAATCATCTCTAGGTTACTAATAATATCTAACAAAATGTACATATTGTTAAATGATTATTGTGCTATGTATTCTTAAGGGAATAACAAGATGAAGTGACTATGTGCATTTTCATTACACAGCTGTTTTTCAACTGCTTCTGACCCACGGATAGTTCAAGTAGAATCACAAATATAAAAGGTAGACTTGTTCATCATGTATCCCTTTGCCTAGAGTAGCTTCAGGTATACAGCTGGTGTTAAAGGAAATACTTACAGGGGGAAACACTTCTAGGAGGTTAGAGGAGGAAAGAGTTCTTATTTTAGGCACAAAGAAGCCAGCCAACAAACTACTCCTTCACCACCAAGAGGCTGAGTATGAAGCAGTTCACAAGTCAGATTTTATTTTGCAAGCTCTGTCTCTCACAAAGATTGTCACCCCTCAGGAGTACAATGTAATCTTCCTTGAAACAAATACACACCATCAATATTATTCATCTCCCAGGCTGCCTTCCCTGCATATTTCTCCTCTTAGCTTTTCATTCCTGAGCCCTTATCCCCTAAATGCTGCCCATTCACAAGTAATCTGTGCCTGTCACAAAGCCTCCAACTGTCTGTCAGAAACTTGGAGGATTATACAAAGTCCAGCTCTTGATTCTGGTCACTTCTGACTACATGATCTCTCAACAATACAGAAATAGAGCGAAATTAGAAGTCCCTCTGGTATGAGTGCATGGGCCTGAGCTATACACGTGCCTGACATTTAAGGAATCAAAGCACCTGAAATAAAATGTGCCAGGCTGCAGAACTACATTATGAGCTAATATAAGAAGCTGTGTGTTTCCAGAAATGGACTATGTGCTTCTGGGAGGAGAAGGTGCATATAGCCATCGTTGTCAAGAGCCTGCCTCCTTGGCATGTGGCTCTCGCTAAGCACTCAGTAAATGGTTGATAAACATAGCTGAACACATATGAGCTCTACCGCCACGGTGGTCACCATGACAAATGCTTATGACCAGACTGACATTTTCATCCTCAGAGAGTTTATTTTGTGAAACCATACTCTAGCAGGTGGGGCTGACAGCGTTGGTATGCTTCCCAGAAACTCTCCCTGGCTCCAGGCTGTGCACCGCACCTTCATGTCCACACGTGCTCATTGACTCATGAGTATGCACTTGGTGCATGCAGTAGTTCCAAATAAACCAAGGAAAATCCAGCCAAGGTAAGAAGCAGCGAGAAGAGCTCTTCACCTGGGAGCATGAGGATGAGGTCATGACTCCTGCTAATTAGAGCAATAGAGGCCTCAGACAGCTGCTGGGTGTCACCCCAAGCCTGGTCTCCTCCACAAAGACACCGGTCCTCACCCTTAGCCATGGGTCCATTCTAAGAGATGCAGCAGATGCTGTCTGACTGAGGGCTGCATGCACAGACCCCAGCATAACAATGCCTATTTCAACAGAGCTGCAGACTTGTGAGTGGGAGCTCAATCTTTTACACCTTTGCATTTGCTGACCTGTCACTACTATGTGCTTCTTATTGCTCCTGAACAAAATCCAAGCAACAGGCTACCCCTGGCACCTCCTCCTTCCTTCTTCATCCCCGTGCCTAACATGCCCTGGCTTCCTTCAAACAAGGTCCTTTCACCCAGCCCGTGCTCCCCCTGCACTCTGCAGCTCCTCAGAGATGCATTCCCTGATCTCCAGCCCTCCACCCTCAGGGCTCTCTTTCTCACAATTTGCATGAGGGACCATGCACTCCGTGGTCTAGAATAATATGTGTGTGTCTGTTTTCTCATTTATCCTGAGTATTTATCTGTCAGGGATGTAAACTCAGCAAAGAGCACTGCTCCATCTGCTCCATTTTTCTCTGTAACTCCAACCCTTAGACCTGGGCCAGGACATAGTGGATAAGCAGTGGATGAGCAAGCGGCCACCCTTGGGCTTCAGACATGTGTGTGAGACAAGCCAAGAGCACCTGGCACATAGAAGCTGTAGCACATGCTGTAGCTCCTTGTTTTCCAACTGTTATGACAGCTATCTTGGACTGTCCAAGCCTCCTCTTTCTGTCTTTGATTTTCCTCCCTAGTTTCGCCCAGGCACCAGCCTCTATCTTCATTACCATCATAGCTCCTTTTCCTTTTCTCTCTATGTGTGGGAATCTTTAAATGAATAAAGATTATACTTCCAAAGTTATGATCCTCCCAATGATGTTTGACTTTTAGAGCTCAGATGGGCCAAATAGAACATAGATTGAGGAACACAGATTGAAGAATTTTCAACATTACTGACCAACTGATGAGTAGCTTTTACTACTTGTTTTCAGTTTTCCTAATACCACAGCATGATGACATCACAGATTACACACCAGCTCTTTCCTTAGAAATCAGTGCCAAAGACTCAGCTTTTGGCCAAAAGCTACGGATGATATAACTAACCATATAAACTAAAACAATGTCAAGTGAAAAAGCAAATGAAGGAAAGTGCATTTGCTGTAGCCCAGGGAACATCCTCAGCCTTGGCCTGTGTTGCTTTTCCTCTACTCTTCTGGGTGCACTGTGCCCTCCCTGTGTGACCTCTCCCAGTGACCCCACTGAATCACTCTTTTAAAACAAAATCTTAGGTCATTCATCCATTTACACTTCAGCCAAGGTACTACATTTATGGAAGTGCTTGCCTCTCACACCCAATTTTTTATTATAAAATAAAAGAAAAGCATTGGGAAAGCAATGTGAAAATTCTGTGCACAGATGGGCTAGACTTGGGAGAGGCAAAGGGAAATTCCTATGCTCAATCACTTGTCACAGGCCCACCCAACAGATGAGAAAAGCTAACTTGTCCCTGGCTCCACACTTCCTTGGCTGTACAGGTTCTTAAGCTCTCTCAGAAAGGCGATGTTCTTGGATCACAAGAAGATAGCTGGCTTTGCTGATTACAGTAACATTTGGTGTGCTGGTCAGTTTGGAGAGCATTGGCGTGTTTCCAGTCCCACTCATTTGTTTGCTTGTTTTGGTACTGAAGATGGAACATGGTATCTTGCACTTGCCAGGCAGGCGCTGATGCCCCTGAGTCATCTCCCTGGCCCATGCTCTTTTATGTATATGCTAGAGGAATAGGAGAGGAAGTGGTCTGCAAGATCCTAGGACATTTTTAGCATGTTTGAAACAAAATTAATGTCCTGCTTATGCTCAGAGATGCTAATCTTTAGCGGGCCTATTTTGGAGCAGTTGTTCTCTTTTCTTAGGTGTAGACCCATCTGTTCTTCATATAAATTTGGCTTTAACCCCTACATTGTTAAACTGATGACTTTCCTCCAGCATGTGACAGGGTGGATTGCTCAGTTCTCTGTAAGACAGAATTGCTCATTTCACCTTGGCAGCCTCTAATGTGGGCTGAACATGGAGGCTGGGAATTAGACCAGATTTCCCATAAATTTGGTTTCTTCAGTGAGAAATTGTAAGCCTCTCTCCACTCTATATGCTTTGTTGGGTTGGATAAAGCACACTGGGGGATAGTTCCCAACCCTCCCCAGAAGGACAGAGACAGATAAGAAATAAGAGCAATGCTGAGGCTGGGATAAGTGAGCTAGGAACACAACTCATCTATGTTTGGTAGTTAGCCTCCCTCCTCTTTAATTACAAGAAAGAAAGACTGTCAACATGAATTTCTCTATTTACAAAGAATATCATAGGGTCTAGAACTGGAACCTTGGGACCTCTGAGCCAGGGTTCTCTTAGTCCCAAAGACCTATTACTAGGTCACTTCACCATGACTGGCTGTTCAGCAGGTGACACATCTGGACTCAGGCTTGTACCATGAGTTCATGACTCTTTAAACACTAGATGGTTTTAGAGTTTCTACTGCAAAGAATGTATGTGTGCTTAGCCAGTGCCACATCTGTAAAGCATGATTTAAAATAGAAAGTTAGGTTCCACTCTAGACTATGAAGGCAAGATTAGGAGAAAAATTTTTCCCTCTAAGTGATTAAGAAAATGTGTGATCTCACACTCTTGTGGAATTAAAAGGAAATGACCTCCTAAGAGACTGAGGCAGGACAGCCATGAGTCTGAGGCCAGCAAAGTTTACATAGCCAGACCTTGTCTCAAATACACAAATATATACATAATAAATAAATACACAGTCCAACGAACTAAAGTAAGAAAGTATGATGCTGATACCTTTTAAGTATTATCTGTCTCATTATTTATAAACAAAAACTAATACAATAAACAAGGGATACTGCAAAATGTGAAAGCTTCCAAGTACAATGGATTCACTTCGCACATCTGCATTCAGAGCATCTTTCCAGAAGAAATATCTGATTCTATCCCTCATCTTCCTTTTACTTTGGTTAAAATGAAGTGCTCTGAGCTCCACTCATAGCACAGAATGTAGCCTTGAGTGTTTACAGTTTGAAGTGTGATCAATGTCAACAAGGCTAAAATTCAACAGACTTAGGAGAAGAGAAGCAGTCACACACTCTTGGCAGTTCTTGCTCTGGCAGTGGGTTCTTGGTCATGAGCTCAGCATAAGCTTTGTTCCCCTGCTGGGGGAAGCCAGCTCTTACCATTCAGCTGCAGTTGTGAGATGTTTGCAGAGCTGCTGCTGGACACATGGGACTCCAGAAAGTGTCTGTGCTCTTTGCCCCTTCTTACATCACTCCTGAGAGATATATGTTTCAGGGTGAACACTAAATCCAAAGTCACCAGCGGGGTACACCTCTCATCATTTGGGGTAGGCTTCTCCTCTGGATTCTGATAAAGAAATCTAAACAAAGTAATTCTGAGTTCAGCTTGTTTCTGATAGAGACCTTCTCTTCTTTCATCCCAGAGTCCATTTCTTGAGCCTAAGCCATGCAGCCTTAGGCCAGTGGGTAGCCTGGGTCTTTCCACAATTCAGAGAAAATCATACTAAAAAGCATTAAACATTTCTAGCCACCCACGTACTGTCACTCACTCACTCATTCAATCACTCCACAACTAATTATTATGCATCCATATTCTATGTTAAGAACTGAGACATAGTCCCTGCCATTACTTTAATTTACACTAAAAGACTGAGACACAATCAAAAGACAAGAGCATATACTGACATATATTAGTAGGCATATGTGTATAACATGCCCATTGTATGTGTTAATTACATTACACACAAGTATACAATTTAAAATTGTGATATTTGTTATATGACAGATACTTTAAATGCTGAAAGGGAAAAATTGAGGAATCCTACTTTTTTTTCTTTGATGGAACCAGGGATTGAACTCAGATCCTTGCGCTTGCAGGGAAGCACTTATTCCACTGAGCTAGCTCCCCTGCCCCAGGCATCCTACTTTATAGTGGGGGTAAGCAATAGGAGAGGACATTTCACCTAAGATATAAATA
>PVKA01002130.1:73730-131208 GCA_004027165.1 Ctenomys sociabilis
CCTCTCCCTTATTTGGAATAAGCCCGCCATTGCTGTAAGATCTACCAATAGTAATCGGCCACGTGTATAATCATGATTGGTATATGGAACCTATATAGCTTCTTGTATCAGAAAATCCGCCATGCTTGCACAATAGGAGCCGCGGATAGCGGACGCATGTAGAGGCTTGCATCCCACTCGATAAAGGCTTGCTGAACCCTGCGTATGAGTATCTGAGTGTCTTCTTCCGCGGGATGGGAGCGGCGCCGGACAATATTGAGGAGGTGTTAGCTCTCTTATCTTCCTCAAATGGAAGATAAGAGATCTAGGCATGTATTAAGGTTCATCAGAGAAAGATACAGTACAGTGTAGATGGTTGATTCCCTAAGAGGAGATGTGTTAGATTGGCATACATGATTGCAGACTGAATAGCCAGTCCAGGGAAATGAAAGCCTTAGAACAAGAGGTATGAGTGATGTAACCTTGTATGCAGGTGCTAGCACTCCTGTGGAGTCCCTGGAGAAAGTTCACATTCAAAGGGAAATTTGGAGTCTGATATTCAAGAGCATCAGCTGCAGCAGCCACCCAAGAAGGCCTGAGTGTGTGTACAAGTTACCTTCTTTTGCTTTGTCTTTCCATAGAGGTCCCCAGACTACTGGATGAAGCCACCTGCATTCATGGTGGTTTTCCCACTCAGTTGACTGACCTACCTGCCATTCTTCTCTGGGAATACCTTTGAAGAGCATTCCAGGCATCTCTTAATCTAGTCAAGTTGACAACCAAGATTCAGTATCACAGGCAGAATGGGTATGTGCATGGACTACAAGAAAAGAAAAGTGGCTTAGCTGGTTTCTGACCTTCACGCACACCATCCCTTCCTCCTTTCTGCATTTCTGTGTTTCTTCTCCATTTCCTCATGTGTGTGTTCTCCCACTTGCTCTTGCCTTACCTCTGCTGCCTTACCTCTGAGTCCTGTTGGGTCTCTGAAGTTCCGAGTGTTTGAGCTATTTATCACCCCTAGATACCCCCTTCAGCACTGGTAGATGGTATGCAATCCATGACTTCCAAAGGGAGGAAGGAAAACTATGGTGGGAAGTGACTGACATCTGCTGTGTCTGGGTCTCTGGATGCACTGTTGTCTGAAAGTAGCTTCTGCTTCACCTTCACTACACTTCACAGATTAAATGTATCACGCTAGTCTCTTAGCGTGAACTGCAATTGCAGTGATTCATCTTCAGAGTCAATATCTAGACACTCTGACTTCTTGAGAGTTAAATAAGACAATAAGTCAATGAAAAGCTTACTTTAGTTTTAAACCTCCAGAGGATAAGACATGAAAACAATTGGGAGAAAACATGACAGAGGGAAAATATGAAATAATACTGGTCATGTTAATACCACCCAGAAGACACAAAAGCTCTTCAGTTGTAATGTCAAAAATTTTGGGTGTTGAGTACATTCAAAAATATTTTAAGAGCAAATGATGTACAAAGTTGTTTTTACCAGTCTTGGGCTTTAGTGGCAAATAATAGAAATGAACTCTGCTTAATCAGAAGAGACAAAAAGAACTGACTAAACAGGTATTCTCAAGGGGTCCTTGAGAAGGCTAGAAAACAAACCTAGGAGAGAAGCAAGCAAAACCATGACCCAGACTCAGGTACACTGTCCCTGAAATGCCCACTGGTGTCAGGAGTCTCAGACTCACTATCAGTACTGCCTTACCACTAGCCTCATCCCACAATTCTGTGGAATAGGACAGGTGCTTAAGCAGTGGCAGTCACAAATAGGCTCTAACTAAGTAATTAGTCTTTATATCATTTCTTAGTGACCCTCTAGAGATCTAGTACCTAATCTTATCAGCTACCACCTATCCTGATTTCCTCCCTAAATTGGACAGTAATCACATGGCAGCTTATCCACACCAGCCAGCACAAGGATTTTCTTTAAGAAGTAACTATATGCATTGCTATATTTGGATCAGAAAAGTCTCCTGAAGGCATGTGCTAGAGACTGGGTTGCCAGCCCAAGACACCATCTGGAAGCGATACAGTCTCTGAAGTCACCAGGACATGTTTTTGATGCATGTTAAGACCCTGTTTTTTCCTGTCTGTCTGTCTCTGTCTCTCTGTCTCTGTCTCTCTCTCTGTTTCTGTATCTCCCTCTTTCTCTACCTCTCTCTCCCTTCACTTCATGCCCCCTCCCCCTTTCTTACAGCCATAAGGTAAAGTTCTTTCTTCTGGCCCATGCACCTAATTAGCTCATCTAATGTTCCTACACATGTGCAACATAGCCATTTATGCCACGTTCGCCAGATACCTGGAAAGAGCCTGGCATGTCCGCCAGCGAGACTAGATGTGGAGAGAGCCCACACACCTACAGGAGAAAGTGTTGCCTGGGCCGCCCAGAAATGAGCATTCTAGGGAGATGAGCTAATGGAAAATAAGAATAAATAAACAAATACCACCATAGTGTACCTGAGTTCCCAGGGAAGTTTTGCAGGCGGGATAATTTACTCTGATAGAGCAAGGAACAAGGAATGAGGAGTGACATTCTGAGGTAAACTTTAACAACTAGGATTTTGACAAATAAAAGAGTGGCCAAGAGTAATGTGAGAGAAAAGCAAAATATCAAAATGCACGTGCCATGAACAGTGGTAGGCAGTTCCTGCAAGTTACCAGAGGAGGATGGAAGGTGAGCCTTTCACCATGGGAGCTTGCATGTCATCCCAGGATCTGCAATTTTGTTGCTATAAGAGAGTCATGGCAGCTACAAAGGAGAAAGAGATGACGTGGTCTGTGTTTTAGGAAAAATAATTTTGGATTATGTGAAAGATGCAAAATTTGGTTAGAAATTAGGAGAGAATCCAGCTAAAAGTTTATTGTGATAACATAAGCACATGCATGGGGCAGGCCCAAGGCAAGGGTGGAGAGAGAGACACACACACACAATGAGGATAAAAGAAGCACATTGGAGCAACCAACAGACACACAGCAGGAAGAGCGTTCCTCAACGTATACCAATGCATATACCAGCCAGGAAAAAGAACATGAAAAAGGGTAAAGGAACTAACCGTGTTTGGGATACACTAACACTGAGGTTTTGGTGGGGTGGTTCTATGGTGACAACCTAGAAGAAAATGAGTCCTGAGGTCTGAGTACAGCCTGGCAATGGAGGATCATGGTGGAGAATGAAGACCAGGCAGACATGGGGAACTCACAGACTCATTATAAAAAGGACAAGCCCCAAAGGATCAGCTAACCAAAGAGTAAAAAGGACAGATAACAGGTGATGGTAAAATCAGAAGAGCTCATTTCAGTCCTCAGAAAGATTTCTTTACCTGACCCAGTCTGTCTTCCACCTGATTTCTGAGAAATGTGACTGAATATCAGAAGACTTTTACAGCAAGGCTGATGGCCACAATACTATCTATCATAACTACAAGTGAAAATGGAAAGATAGCTACTCATGTAAGGATGCTACAAGGGACTTCCATTAGGGTCCAAAGTGGGGATGCATGAAATTCTACTTTCAGAAAAAAAGAAAAGGGATAGGTGCTTTAGAGCCTGCTGTTTTGCTTATCATTTGTAATAACCTGAAAAGAGAATTCTAACTTTGGAGATTTGCATCCATATTTTAATTTAGCTCAAACAATGATCCTCTGATATATCTGTTGAAATTGGACTGCAAAGTGTTATGTTTGTTTCCAGTTGGATCAGATAGCCCACCACAGTGATCTCCAAAGTAATAAAGGAAATAAATAAAATAGCCAGTTCTCACAGGGCCATTTATGAAAGATGCTATCTTTCTTCCAGTGAAGATGTTTGCCTTTTTGTCACTTTATTTTTCAAAGATAAGGTGGCAGATTTTGTCTGGAGTTGTTTCTGTATATTCTAATCTGTTCCATTGATCCTTTGGTCCATTTATTTGCCAGCAGCATGCTATTATTATAACAGTAGCATGCCAAAGATTAAAATTAGACCCATATGTATCATGCAGTAAATTAAAATAAAAATGGATCAAAGATGTAAATATTAAAACAGAAACACTAAATCAGATGGAAGATAGAATTCTTGAAGACACTGGGATAGGCAAAGACTTCATGAATAAAAACCTCAATCACACAGGAACTGCCACAAAGAATCAACAATTTGGATCTCATCTTATTTAAAATTTTTGACCCAGCAAGGGAAACAACCAACAAAGCAAAGAGAAAACTCACAATGTGGGAAAAATATTTGTCAGCCATTTCTCAAGCAAAGGACTAATATCTAGAATATATGAAAAACTTGAAACAATCAGACCTCTCAAATTTATAGACCAAATCCAAATATGAGCATCTAAACCAGTACAAACAGCAAAGAAGTATATGAAAAAATGTTCAACATCATTGGTCATTTGCGAGATGCAAACTAAAACATCAAGATTCCATCTCACTCTAGAAACGTCTGTCATCAAGAAATCGGTAACAAATTCTGGTGGGGCTGTGAGGAAAAAGCAACTATTCTCTACAGTTGAGGAGAATATATACCAGTACAACCACTGTGAAAGTCAGTATGGAGATTCCTCAGAAAATTAAAACCAGAGTTTCAGTTTGACCCAGCTATACAACTTCTTGGTATCTTCCTGAAAGCATTAAAAGCGTCATACCGCAGTGATATACAAACAACTATGTTTGTCAAGGCACAGTTTGTAATAGACAGATCTTGGAAACAGCCCAAATTCCCATCAATCAATGAATGGATAAAGAAGATGTGGTCTTTCAATCAATGGAGTACTAATTCTACTATAAAAAGACAAGCTTGAGATATTTCCAGGTAAATGGATGCACAATGACAACATACTTTTAAGTGAAAGTACACTTTTAACTTACATTGGACACGTTTCTCTCTGGTTTGAGAAAGATGAAGACCAAAATGGGATGTAGCTCAGGGGTAGTTTTGCATAGTATGTGCAGTGCCCTGAGTTCAATCCCCAGTGACACACACAAAAAAGAAAGAGACATTTACAAAACATTGGAAATTGAAAAGAAAAATATTCACATTACAAGGGGGATAAGGAGAGGAAGAAGAAAGAAATAGAAGAAGAAACAAGAATAGAAAGAAAAAATGGAAACAAAACTTTTATAAAGATAAGAATTGGAGAGGCATGGAATGAGAAAAGAAAAAGAGGCAAGACATGCTATGTATAGGTGCAAACTCCCTATGATGAATGTGATCATATGTACATATAAAGTGTACCAATAAAATAAAAAGGGGGAAGGTAATAAAATAGATTTGAAAGTTTAAAAAGTACAAAACCCTAAACTGATATAGTATAAGGGCTAAGTGGCCAGGGAGGAGTCAGGGAGGCCATGCCCAGAGGTCAAATGTAAATAACTTTCCAGGACCCAGTCCCTTTCAGACAGATGGTGAACCCCAAGAAGCCCAAGTGTGAAGCATAATTCAATCCAGGCAGGAGGCCTTCCATCCAGGCAAGGGCTGAAGCTAAGCATTCTCAAACTTAGTATGTGGAGAGCATTAGGATCCCCTGTGCTTACTGAAACACAGCTCTTTGTGCCCATCACTCAGGCTTTGGGAGGGCTGAGGTTCCACCTGGGAACTTGCATTTTCAAGGTTCCAAGCAATGCTGATGCAGCCAGACCGGAGTCCCTTTGTGAAGCACTGATTAAAAAGCAAGAAACTATGTGGTGCCGCAGAATGGCGGACACCATGAAACAATCATCTGCAGAAAAGGGAGAGGAGCCTTGAGGCCTTCAGTGACCTTGTACAGCTCAGATCTCTGTGTCCTGCCAGCTCTCCCAGGGAGCCTGGGGTTGGAACGGAGCAAGGCACTGCCTTCAAGGTGGGATCTGTAGATGCAAAGAGAGCGGGCCAATCCTGCTCTCACATTACCAGCATCCTAGAGCCCACGACAAGGCAAGAGAGGCCAGTGAGTGTTCATTTTCATCATGCTCATGTCAGCTTCCCTTCACAGAGAAGAGGACCAACCTTTACTCTTGGTACTTAGCACACAGGAGATGCATGTCCATATTTAATTAAATTTATTAGCTGCAGAGTTAGCTGCTCTGGTCCAGTGTCAACTAATTTTCATTCCACCATCATCTCCCTGCAAAAGATCAAACAGCACATCACTGGAGAGCCTGCCCCTTGCCTTTTTTTAGGCAAATGTTGGAAATCGAGCCTCTGAAGACTAAAATCAGATGGGAGATTCCTTTTCTACTGGATTAGTCCAAGAATTAAGCAACAGATTCCTTGAGATATAAGTCTCTCTGTCTCTGTCTCTGTCTGTTTCTCTCTCTCTCTCTCTTTCTCCCTCCCTCCCTTTCCCTCTCCCTCTCCTCCTCTTTCTCCCTTTCCTTCTCCCCTTGCCCCTGACAAACACTATCACACAAAACATAAAATCCTGAAGGCAAAACTAATGAGATAACTAGCAAAAAAAACTCTCATGGAGACTGTAGGTAGTATGATATTTTAGTATCAGATGATTCATGTGATGCACATTTTGGAATTGAAATAGAAAAAATATTGCACAAGCTGCCCAGACCTTCCATATTTGTTGCCAATGTTTGCTTCAGTTCTGGTAATATAGTAAGCTTGAGTACTTTTCTTTTCAGTACATTGAAGAATATGAGTAACACCTGTGCTGTGTATTGAGCTTTATTGAGCCACAGCTTAGAAATATTAACTTAAAAAGAGTAAAATGTGGAGCTGGGCATGGTGGCGCACACCTGCAATCCCAGCACTAAGGAGGCTGAGGCAGGAGGATTGTTATGAGTTCGAGACCAGTCTGAGCTACAAAGTAAGCTTAAGGCCAGCCTGAACTGTACAGTGAGACCCTGTCTCAAAAAGACAAAAAAAGAAAGAGTAAAATGTGGAGGGAACTGGCCTTGGATTCTGGTTCATCTGGGATTTGGCCTAGAAGTGAGTAAATGCTGTGACTTCCCTTACTCCTACAGTGAAAAAGGAATGCACCATAGCAGTACATCCTGGGTATCAAGGTACAAAACAAAGTCAATATTTTTGGAGAAGGAAGTGAATTTACATATTTAATGAGATACTATATGTTGTGATGCCTGTAGTCAGTTGAGACTGCTCAAGTGTTTTTATTTCTGCATCATGAAACCATGTTTGAGGCCTAGGGCTCAAGGAGAATGGCCTCTGGAAGCTTCCATGAGATCTCTCTTCCTGAGAAAAGAGTGGTAGAGGAGGAAACTATAGCCAGTGAATTAGTTATTCTTCTCTCGTTGCTGGGACAAATACCTGACACTCAAAAGAGGGAAGGAAAGGTTTATTTAGCTAATAGTTACTGGTGGTGTCAGTACACTGCAGGAGAGACTAGGGGGCTGCTGTGCCCAGGATGACCCACTCCATCCCTCCAGAAAGCCCACAGGCTGGGGGCGAGGGAGGGCAGAGCCCATGCTGCCAGTTTAACCTTGGAGCCTCTCTGGCTCTGCCCCTCAATCCCCTGCCTGGTCCTCAGGCCCCGCCCCTATAGCCACTCACTGATCCTCCATCTGGGTCTGTCCCATGGCTTACATGAGACTTTGGGGGGACAACTAGACACAAACCATAGCAGCCAGGGAAAGACTTCTGCAAAATGCAGAAGGTGTGAGGCAGTCACATAGTGAGAGGATGAGGAGGCCTGAGCAAAGCAATTGTTCTTCTAACAGTCTCTGTTGGTGGCATCTTTCCAGTAATTTCATTCCTATAACACCTTGTGTGGCTGTATTGGGAAGTATAATTGAAAGATACTGTGGTGGTAGCAGTGATGTAAGATCCTGAGATTGCTCAGAGGAGCATGTCAGAAGGGCAACTGCTTCGCAACAGCACCGAGCTCCCTCATCCCTCCCTCTGCTTAAAACACTGAGGCCATTATAAACAAGCAGATGATCCCAATATACCTGGAAGGAAGGGAAATGTAGCTGGGGACCAAGAAAAGACACTTGAAATTGGAGATAATGCATACAGGATGCAAATGATGACTCTGAAGTAAGATAATACTAGATTGTACCCATCAAGCAGATGCCTGCAAGTCCTGGGTAAGGCTGTTAGGCAAAGAAATTTATTTTGAGAACAAAAATGCAGTTATATATGTAGAAACAAAACTAATTACTTCCTTTAAACAGCATCAGAATAATGAACTCAGAATTTGTGATAAATACATTTCTGTTGGTTTAAAGAATGTTTTACAGGGAATTGAATCTGAGTTTTCTGTTCTGGGGAAAAGTAGGGATCATATTAAAAAAAAAAGTCCAAGGTGTTTTTGAATATGCCATAGAGAAACTGAATTCCCTAAAGTAATAAAGATTGAAAAATTTATACAAATTTACAGAATTACCAAGATATTGTAAGTAGCAAAGTTAATAATTATAATGACAACCCAATGGCTAATATAATTCTAAATGGGGAAAAACTGAAATCTTTAACTCTCAGATCTGGTGCAAGGCAAGGATGTTCTCTATTACCTCTCCTGTTCAATATAGTTCTAGAATCGTTACATACACCCATTAGACAAGAGGAACAAATAAAAGGAATAAGAACAGGTAAAGAAGAAGTTAAATTATCATTATTTGCACATGACATGTTACTTTACTTGGAAGACCCAAAAAACTCCACAAAGAAGCTACTAGAATTGATACACAAGTTCAGTAGAATAGCAGGATACAAAGTCAGTAAACAAAAATCAACATCATTCCTCTACACAGATAACAAACACACTGAGAGAGAAACTATAGAAACAATACCTTTTACAATAGCATCGTGGAAAATGAAATACGTTGGAATTCATCTAACTAAAGAAGTCAAACATCTTTCAATAGAAAATTACAGTACTCTAAAAAAAGAGACTGTAATGGATTTCAGAAAATTGAAAGATGTTCCCTGCTCCTAGATACTAAGAACCAACATTGTGAAGATGGCCATACTCCCAAAATTGCTGTACAGATTTAATGCAATCCCTATCAAAATACCACCAACATTACTCACAGACCCAGAGAAATCATTCCTAAAATTTATTTGGAAGCAGAAAAGACCTAAAATAGCAACGGCAATCCTGACCAAAAAAACAAGGCAGGAGGCATTATAATTCCTGACTTGAAATTGTACTACAAAGCTGCTATGATAAAATCAGTATGGTAATGGCAATGAAATAGACCTGAGGATAAATGGAATAGATTAGAAGATCCAGAGACCTTTATGAACACACACAGTCACCTGATTTTCGACAAAAGAGCCAAACACCCATACTGGAAGAAAAAAAGCCTCTTTAACAAATGGTGCAGGAAAAACTGGCTCTCTACATGCTGAAAACTAAAACTTGATCCAAGACTATCATGATGCACTAAGCTCAAGTCAAAATGAATTAAAGATCTACACACTAAAACAGAAACGCTCAATCTCCTGGAAGAGAAAGTAGGAGGAACTCTTGAAGATATAGGGGTAGGCAAAAAGTTCATGAACAAAAATCAACTTGTACAGGTAATACTTGAAAGAATTAACAACCGGGACCACCTCTTATTGAGAAGTTTTTGCACGTGAAAAGAAAGTACCAACAAAGTGAAAAGACAGCCTACAAATTTTGAAAATATCCTAACTCATAAGCACTCAGACAAAGGTCTGCTCTCTAGAACTTATGAAGAACTCAGAAAACATTAGGGACCTTAAATTTAAAGACCCAATCCTGAAATGAGCATCTGAGATGAACACACACTTCTCAGAGGATGAGATTAAGAAAGCAAATAAATTATGTGAAAAAAATGCTTCACATCACTTGTTATTTGCGAAATGCAAATTAAACCAATGCTGAGATACCATCTCAACCAAGAAAGAATGGCAATTATAAAGAAATCAACCAACAATAAATTTGGATAGGCTATGGGGAAAAGGGAACCCTTCTCCACTGCTGGTTGGAATATAGACTGGTATAACAATTATGGAAATCAGTGTGGAGACTCCTTAAAAAACTAGGACTAGAAATCCCATTCAAACTGGCTATCACTCTGCTGGGAATCTTCCTGGAGGAACTGAAAACATCATATCATGGTGATATATGTGTACCTATGTTTATAGCAGCACAATTTGTGATAGTCAAATCTTGGAAACAACCAAAATGCCCATCACATGAGAGATGGAGGAAAAATATGTGGTATTTTTATACAATGGAAAAGTACTCAGCCATAAAGTATGAGAAAGCCTTTATATTTAAGTGGATTCCATTTGAAGATATAAACATAAGTGAAATAAACCAGACCCACATGTGCAAATATCGTATAGTCTCCCTAGTATAAGAACTCAAAAGAAGAAATACAAATCAAAAGGTATAACACAATTAAAAGGAAAGCAACAATTTGAAGACTGAACAGCAATGAGAGAGTAAGGAGAAAAGCTGGGAAACATGACAGGGGCAAAGCCATACACTTATACTCACAAGATGGGTTAGGCAATGATCCTGAGAAACATCAGCAGATTTTTGAAACTAGAAGTTAATTGGTAGGGTTCTCACCCTGACTAACTATACATGCTGATACCTGTGAACCAAGCAACCACAATGAAGATAGCAATGGGTAATAGAAGGGTCATATTTGGAATGTCTGTCACTCTGGTCTTCTAAATACGTACTTCTTGTCATTACATATCAATTAATAGCATACTGTCTCTCAAGTAAAAGTTTGCTGTTTTTTTTTTAAAGTGGGTAATAAGTGAAAAAAATAGACAGAAGGAAAAAAAAATCTTACAGAACTGTCCTGATACAATGCCATATATGGTTAGATTTCTAAATTTCTGTGTAAAAACATGTGATTGTTTATTCACATTCTTTAAATATCTTTCATATTTCAAATTTTTGTCTCCATATTCTGTAGAGACTTAAAGTATAATATATCAGTGCTAGATGGAAAATACCTGGTCCATGTTATGCCTAAGATGTTTGATATTCAAACAGATAGTGAAGTTACACTCAACTGCTTGTGTTGTAGGGTAATAATAAGTGATTCTTCTGGAGGGTTAACAACCTAAGTTTTCAGAACAAAAACTAGAGAAAAAGAAGGGCTGCAAGGACAGCCAACATTTTGACCATAGCATTTTCATGGTCAGTGAAGACTCTGAACATAGGAGAACTCATACTGTAACATCATGTAACTCAGTTGTGTCCCAAAATTTCTGATCAAGGAGATTATGGGGCCACAGAGGAATGCAATCGATGATGTATAGTATACCTAAGGAGAGTCACATGGAGAGAAAACATTCTCTCAGGCTTTCACAGAGAGCAAATTGGTCAAGCAATGGCCATGACTCATCCCCATGGCTGACACTGACAAAAGATCTGCAAACTATGGTACAGGGTAACAGGATAAATCCTGAGGGGACTTGACTGACCTTACCAGATACAAAAGCTACATTTCTTGTTCAATGGTTCTTGCTTTATCTTGGTTTTAACCATCCAGCAGAAAAGTATGAAAACAAGATACATAGAGTAAAACCATATTAATACCTTGAGCTGTGAAAGACTCAAGTTAAGAATTTCTGCTGATAACCTACTACTACTGTGGACTGCTGGACTGTGTTGAAGTGTTTTGCTGAATTCGTGCACCCACAGTATTTAGATGCCAATGGAATACCCATATCTGACAGGACTAAACAGAAAAAGGAGATACAAAGGAAGGTCCATTCTGTATCTATATACAGTATAGTTAGGGTAGATGTACATCTACTTTCACTTAAATCAGCAAGAAGAAAGATTTGTTCTAGTAGTGTTTGGACAGGATATCCTGTCTGTATCTTGTAATATGGATAACCATTAAGAAGGTTGCAATTGAAATTGTCCTATTAATGAGCTTTGATATCTTATTGCTATTTGTTTCTCAATAAAATAAAATAAAACAAAGGTGATAATAGGGGCCAGGGAGATGGCTCAATAGAATAAGCACTTCCCTGGTAAGTGTAAGGGCCTGAGTTCAATATCAGTTCTGAAAAAAAAAAGATAATAATAAGGCATTAGCATAATCTTGACAGAATCATGGGAGCATTATCCATGCTGTGTCAACCACAGGCTAATCTGGCTTGTCCAGGAAGTCCTCTTCATCGTTCTCTAAAATACACCGGTTTCATCATAATATTGCCAGATATTATTGGCAATTAAATCCAGAAACTCTGTTACTAATTTTTCTGGGGCACTCCTGAGAATTGTGCCTTTAGCCAATTATTTCCTCTCTGGACACTAGTTTCTTCTATAAAATGAAAATGTTAACCATATTATTTCAAATATGCCCTTCCTCTTTAATATTCAGTGGATCCTATAATTCTTTTATACACATACCTTTGTTTTTTAAAGCAAAAATTAATTATACAGTAGCAAATTACACAGGGAATGATTTGATTTTTTCTTTATACAAGAAATAAAACCTCTGATAACATTTATAAATAAACCATAAGTTAAAAATTTTAAATCAACCTATCTGTTCCAACCAATTTCCCCCACTCTCTCTTCCTCTACCCCTCAATCACCCTTAGTTTGCCAACTTAGCAAAACATCTTTACTGACATGTTTGTTCATAGAAAATATATAGCCCTCCTTAATTTGTTTTCACCTGAATTGTACTGTATTAAACCTAGTTTATGATTTGCTTCTTGTTCATTCCACAGTGTTCATGGAGTGCTCTGCACACCACAGTACATAGACTTTCCTCATGCTGGAGGTGGATGGATCCCCATGCTTTCAGCTAAGCTAGTGAATTTTTTTTTTCTTTCTCCTGAACAATTGTGCAAATGCCTCCTTGTGCACCCAGGAGCTACATTCTGTAATAGGTAGTGCAAATGACCTTTCTGGATCACACACATGAATTCTTCAAACTTCAACAAATGCCAAGTCATCCTCCCAGTTGGAGAGCTGACATCAATTGCTCATAATGAGATATGAGAATAGGACGTGACAGAGAGGCTGGGGAGCCATGGTGATGCTTGCACAGAGCAACGTCTAACCCCTGAACTTGGTACCAAACAGAGAATGCTGTCTTTAGCTTTTCTGACACAAATCAAGTAGGTTTTTGATAGGACTGCCTAGATCCGATGTCGGAATGGAGGTATTAGAGTTTGCGGCCTTTGGCTTGTAGCCACAGCCTTCTTTCTTTCTCAGGGGCCCACCTCATGGAGAGCAGAATTGCCCTCCTACTTTAATTGGTCTACATTCACTCTGAAGGGCACACCTCTTCAGAGCACCTCTTTGCCTTTTTCCTTACCTTTAATACCTCTGCCTTGCTACTTCATTTCCTGTCCAATTCTTCATTCAGGACAAGAGTCTGGTAAGGACCCTGAGAAGGAGCCTCCAGCCCCACAGTATGCTGTTAACAATAATACACAATTTTTGATACAAGCATAATTCATTCCAGAAACATGGCTATAATCCAAAGCACTTGTAGATCAAAGTGAATCTCCTCATAAGAGACCATGGCAACTCAGCTGATTCATTCCACATCCCAAAAACACTCATATAAAAATTATTACAACACTGTAATAAAATGAAAAATGATAACAAAAACATAAAACAAATAAAATTAAACAAATTAACCTGCACTTACAGCTGAAAACCTTCATGTCTAGTGTGAGGGAGATAAGAGAGAGGAGGGTCACTGTGTAGAATGACTTTCACTATCATTAATACCACTGCTACTTACTGACTCAATAGAATCTGTCTTTAATGCAACTTTTATAAGGAACCCATCCAGTGACACTTGCTTTTACCTCCTTTTGAAGCTTTCCTGGAAATGTGACACTGCATTGTTGCCAAATACATTCACTGCTCGTACTTCTCCACCTTACTCAGGTTGTGCTTTTCTAAAGAATTTTCTCACATTGTACACATCTCCCTAATCTCATGTGAAGTGAGTGATTCCTGTCTTTGTCTTCTCTTCTGCAGGTGCGATCTCCTCCTCTGGCTGTTGGGAAACAATCACCCACAATCCCATAGCAAGAGAGAGAAGAAGAGAAAGAGACTAAGGCAGAAAGGCAGAAAGACTAATACCATTGGCTCAGTTGTGATCAGGTGACAGTCAACACTATGTACTACTTGTATTACATGACATCACTCAGTTATCAAGTTAAAATATTATAGAAGAGTTGGAAATGTTTGCTCATCTTGTGGAATACTTGCAGAACAAGCTACTTGCAATCCAAGGTCTTACTGTCATCTTTTTTCTCATGAGAAGACTCTTGCTCACATCAATCATTGCTTGCCAAAGAAGATATAAGGACAAACAAACCCCTCAAAATCTTGTTAAGGCCTTGACAAGTGGGTAGCACATCATGGGGGTGGAGGGTTTATACTAATTACAAACTTCCATGGAGATAAAATAGCTGTATTACACTTTTATTTTAAAGCAAATAATAATAAACTTCATTTTAACCATGAAATAAAAGACAGTTGTATAGATAGAAAATGAGATCTCACTGATGTGTGTCCCTAGTACTGGACATTTGAGCAGCTTCTGATATGCTGTCTTTTTTTTCATTTCAATCCATGCACAGTGTTTAGTCATGGGACTGTGGTTGTAGTCTGAGAAAGTCTAAATTCAAATCTCATCTCTGGCATTTACTGGCTCAATCAAGTCACCGAGTCCTTCTACTCATAGTTTCCTAGGCTGTGAAAAGAAAGCAAGGATGCCCTGTTCTGCCCCAGTAAAAGAAAGGATGGACTGCATCCTGAGAACTCTCCTTGGCTGAGGTTATTGAGCACTATGTGACTGCATCAGAAGAATGATAGCAGAGGGGAAGAGACATTGGGTGCCATAAATGGAGGAAGTTGTTACAGAGTTTGACTATGCATGAGCGTGGTTCAACTGTCTGTGGAAGGCTGTTGTCCTTGGGCCATTCTGGCCCTAGCGTTGGCAGTGAAGGCAGTGGGGAAAGACGGATGGAGATGGGCAGCAAGGACAAACTGAACCAGGGATGGTTAGCTGGCAGCCAGGACAGTGGACCAAAGTACATATCAGTCACCCCAGACATCTAAGCTAAAGGCCTGAACTCTGGCCCCTGTTGCCACAGAGCACAATGCACATCTGGCCCAGGTGTGGTAGAAGTTCCAAAAAGATGACACTGTCAATGAGAAAGCACCTGAGATATCTGCACCAATTCCAACATCTAATGCAGTTGGGAAAGTCTTTACTACAGATCACCTCTGCTTCTCCTAGAATCAACCCAGAACTGTGCAGAGAATTCTGGGAAATATGGTTCGCCTCTGCCAACATACATGGCAAAGCCTCCAGGAAGCAATGACTAATGTGAAATAAGCCCATCACTGGCTGCGGTAGAAACGTGTGCTCTGCGTAAACTCTGACCACACCATGTGACAGAGCTATCTAACCACCTTGGTCATGAATAGGGAGACCAGGCGGGGCAGGTGGTCATTCTCTATGCATGAGCAGGTCAACAGAAATGCATGGTTTTATGAGGGAAAAGATTGATAACCTAGACTAAAATGTAATCTATGGATTTGTGTGTTCCTCTGTAAGGAGTCAGAAGAAATCTAAGCCTACTCCACAGGCTCCAGCCACCCACATGTGTCTGGAGAATCCAACTTTTTCCACCTCCCCAATTGCCAAATGAAGTACATCTTTGTCTTTTGAAACAGCTCTGTTTTATAGAAAAAGAATCAAAAAGCTAGGACCCTATTAATACTAAACTAATTACAAACTGAAATGTGTCAGCCAGGAATGAATTACAAGCTGGCCAGGACCTGCAAACTATAGTTAGATATTTAGTGAAGTTCAGGCATGCAGCTGCGAGTCCTCCTGGATGTTTGCCACCATATATTATGGTGGCACCTGGTAACACACTTAGAGTCAAGGGTCTGTCAGCCTTCCACCAGAAACTCCATCCACCAGGACTTTCTAGCTCTCCTCTTGCAAATCACAGAAAGTAAAAACTTACATGAAGTTGGCCAAAAGTGAAGACATCTTTGGTAGTTGTGGCAGGGAGGGAGAGAGGGAAGGAGGGAGGGTGAGAGGAGAATAGAAGAATTTATCAGTTTCCTTCCTATTTTTCCTACAGAAATGAATTTCTCTTTCTTTCCTGCTCTGGAAACACCCTGAAAGTTTTCACCTAAAAGATGACATTTGTCTTTAGATAAGTCTAAAGATAGCTAGAAATGTGAAAATTGAGCTTTTGATTTCCTAGCTCTGTGTATGAAATTATTAATCTAACACCAACAAAGAAATTAGGGAACAGTTTTATGTCTCAGTATCTCTTCTTAAGGAGCAGTTTTCATTGGAAAAACCTCATGCACAAGTCAGGAACACTGTACTGAACAAGTATATTTGTTTAATGCCTCAGTCCTGGTTGTGAAACAGTACAGATTATAGGTTTAATAGCAGGAAAGGAGGGAGGGCAGGAGAGTGAGCAGGAGGGAGGGGGAAAAGAAGTAGGGAAGAGAGGAAGGGAAGAAATAACCACAGATGTACTCAGGATGCTTCAATGTATCATCCAGTTCCTAGGATGGATATTTATCAAGTCATTCTTCTCTGACTCATGAAATACCAGAAATATTCCATCATATTTCTAATTATTCCTTTAGGTATCAAAAGCCAATTCTGTATAAAATAATGGGCCAAGCATTTTTTCCTCTTTAAATCCCTGCTTCCCTGTGAGCCAGAGTCACCCCGGAAGCCTGCAGGAGAGGAGGTGTGATGAACTTCTCTTGTGATTTTCAACATTTTCCTTCTCATCTCTTCTCCCCTGCTTCTCACTGGCTTTACCAAGTTTGGAGTAAGTTGTGTGGGAAAGAAAGGTCTTAGGGATTTTTAAAATATTAGGTTCACCCAAAACTGACTTGCCTTTGATATATCCTGACATGCCTGTTGTCTAGAGTGTTTGTTTCTAATTGAAGTGCTTAGAAACCAAGAACAGCATGAAATCACCAGCAGAGCCTGATAGAGTCTACTCTGTGCAGCAGCTTTGCTGGGTATCATGAGAGAATCACAGGAGGAAGCAGAATTCTCCTGGACACCTGTGGCTAGATGTAGGAAAGGGCAGTGACAGCTTCCTCCTGTACTGACCATCTACAGGTTCAAGGACAGGACAGCCTGCAGGACATCTGCTGAAAGTCTGCAGCTAAGGATATAAGGGTCTCTTGGAAAGGCCCCTCCCTTCAACTTGCTATGCTGGGCAGCTGCTCCCCACCACCACCACACACACAGGCTGCAGGTCACACCACAGCATCCATCCAAAGAGCAGTCAGGGCTGCTGAGGAGAAGGGTCAATGGAAATATGGGACAGCATTGGCTGGTTCTTGTGAAACATTCGTGGGAGACAGAGCTGAAATACCCAACTGTGTAGGGTAGTTTGAAAGCTTTTGCTATAAATTTTTCCCATGTATGGTATAATAAACATTTACAACTTCATTTTAAAAGAAGTGGGATATATATTTCCTCTCCCAGAATTTGGGTGAGCTCTAAGACCAGCTGGAGGTAAAGGGATGGATGCAAAAAAGAATGAATTTTATACAATTTATCTCATTCCTAGATGAGTAAATATATTGGAGGGAGAAGTTATCAGTAAGGAAAAGTAGGAGCTGGAATCAACTTGTGCACTGGGTTGGAATCAAAGATATCAGAATGAGCTCGATATGAATTCATATATATGTGGACAAATAAAAATGTAAATGTATTCACATATACATATACTTCTACATAAAAGAATCATTATAATAAGTTAGCAGGCTTGTTGCTCTGAGCCAGTAATTAAGAAACAGAGTGGCTGGTGAGGAGTTGTTCCTTCAGGCACAGCTGAAGTAACTCCAGGGAAGGAGATGCATCACTAACAAGGACACATGAAGAAAACACAGTGTTGGCTGACTGTAGAATATATTTAATGCCATCAACTTAAAGCATTGCATCTTTCAAGTGTAAGAAATGATCATTCAGAGTTCTGAGTTTTGGCTCAACCTGAATATTGATGGTTTAAGCATCAACACATCATACAGCTTTCTGGGTCTCAGTTTCCTCACTTGCCAAACAAAAATGAACCCCCCACAGGGTGATTGTGCTCGATAAGCATAACAACACATTTCATTTTCAAGGTTATGACATTAACAGTAGTGCAAGGACACATGGCACACTTGTACTAAGTGCTGTGCTTAGGGCTATGTTTAGAACATCCTTAATTTCACAATTAAGAAGTACTGACAATTATGTCCAGCTTATAGAAGGAGAAACTGAGGCACAGAAGAGAAGGTAACTTGTCCATCCCATGTGTAATGTAGTTAAAGAATGGTACAGTTGATGCCCCTCTAAAAATCTCTATCCCTAATGATTATGGTACAAAAAATAAATCAAAGTTATAAAAACTCATTAGAAATAATTCATTAAAAAAAATGCCCCAAACAGACATATCCTCCTGTTCTCATAGTGACTGCAAACCCCTTTTTCCAAAAGCTACCCTGCTGGGACAGCTTCTTAAGTCAGCTGCTCTGGGCCAAGGGATGTTATGCTTGTTTACACCTCAAGGGGAAGGTGCAGACTCTTGAGCCCATCCCTAGACACACTCCGTCTGCTACTACTTCACAGTCAACCTGTCTCCCACATCGTTTTCTCTGCTGAATGCACACATGATTTCTCTATAGAACTGAATCTATATACATGCTCTTAAAAAAGCCTACCATATTGTTTTCCAGAACATTCTTTTCAAACAGTTTGCAAGCCAAAAACTGTCTACCTTAAAAAAAAAAAAAAAAAAAAAAAAAAAAAAAAAAAAAGCTTCCCCATGTGCACAACTTCTTTATGACATCTATAGTAAATTATTTTCACATGTTGGCCACCAGACCCACTGACTACTAGCTGCCTGTCCCTCCTCATGCCTAGGATGACCTCTCACCCAAGGTCAGCCCCCAAAAGGCAGTATGGGCCAAGTGTGTTTTGTTCCATTACCCGCGAGATTATGAGTAATTGTGGGTAATTGCAGAGGCAAATGAATTACAGCTGATTACTGGTGCAGTCTTAATCCCAGCAACCAGTGAAAGCCAAAGCTCTGCCACTCACTCTTCACTATAATGAATGCAACTTGCAGGTTCAGCTGATGCCAAACATTCACTGTTCTGAGTGGAGTTTGAAATCCCAAGGGAATTAGATAGCTGAGTGTTCAGATGTGTAGAAATTTTTTTGTTTTCCACCTTTGATTTGCCGCCAGATATTTTGAAGGGGAATTCAACTTCCTTCTCATTATAGGCACCTACATTGGCCTTGTATTAGGGTTGCAAATATTATTTAGAGACACCTGACTCTATACTCTCCTGAAAATATGATTTTGTAATAATTTAAGCCATAATTTGTAAGGGTAAGATGAAATAATAGACTTTAAAGTTCCTTGGCAAGATGAAAGCACAGTGCAGATATGAGACATCATTATGATCCCCTTGTAATTCTTCTATGCTTTGCAAAAAAATATAATTTGTTAATTATAGCAAGCAACATTGTCAGTAATCGGTACCTGGATAATTGTATAATATGGCCTTTTTCAAACAAGAAATCCTAGAGTGCTTCCTCAGATATTACACGAGTTATTCAACAGTTGATTACACAATAGGCTTTGTGTGAGACAGAGTTGTTCAGCCACAGGCTAATATAAGTTCTAAGCATATTAATGTAAGATCAGGCTAAGCTATGAGGCTTGGTGGGTTAAGTGTACTGAATAGATTTCCAGTTTATATTGTAAACTTTCCATGGGTTTATGGAGCCATAAGCTCGTCATCATTAGGGACATCTACATGCATTTGCTCAGCCAGCTAATGCCTGCTGCATTCCCTAGGTTCTGTGCTTTTGCTCCACTGAGCAAGATTGATGTTTATCCTCATTCTAATAAAGTGTGAACAGGGAAAAATAAATAATAAACAAGAAAGTTCCAGGTTATAACATGTCCTTTCCACATAGTAACAACCATGTGACAAAAGCAACTGAGTGATGGGAGAAGTCCTTCACTGATAATTGAAAGGCCCAGGAAGCCTACCCCACCTCAGGAGCCCGTCTCTCTTTGCATAGCTCCTTTCTTGCCACTCTGCCTCTGCTGTAAACTGAGAGATCTGACACTAAAGCAGCCATCCCAGCCCCCAGCCCAGGCCTTGCACTCAGTTCCATTCCCTTGACTTATTGATTCATTTATTTGATAGACTGCACAGACTTCTCACCGCGCCCCACTGCACTGCACCACGCCACACCACACCACAATGCTGGCTCTATGCCATCTGTCTCACTGATAGGGCTCAGTGCCGAATGGCAGCAATACTTCATCTGTTAGATCTGCACTATATGTCAAAACCAGTGAGATCAGTGACCACAGCCATCACCACAAATTTAGGACTAGGGACCCCTTTCATTTTCCTGCTCTTATAAAACCCTAGACATTCTGTGCAACTTTGGGAGGGGGGAGTGATTTAAGAATCTTCAAAATCAATCAATATCAAACTTCTATATCTGATCAGTAAAAGACTGAGTTAGATTCATTTTTAATGAAAAGTCTGTGAATGCTACTGTCTTAGTTACCTTTTTCTTGTTCCTGAGACAAAAGACTCAATATCCAAAGTTAAGGGAGGAAAGGTTTATTTAGCTCATAGTTTGTAGAGGTTGCAGTGCATAGTTAACTTGCTCCGAGGCAGGGTGGCACATAGCAGAGGAGACAGTCATGGTGGGCAGAAGGTAGAAAAGCAACAAGCAGGGAGAGAGCAGAACAAATCACTTTCCTTCGCTTATGTTATATGCAGGATCCCTGTGTAGGGCAGGCGTAGCACTCACACCCTTAATCCAGCATTGGACCATGAATCAATCACAAACTCTAGATTTGGCCCCCCTCCGAAAAACCTGCCCTCGCAAGGCCACATGAGGCTTTGGGGGAACATCCAGAAATAAACTGTAACGACTACTGATGTATAGGTATATACATGTTCAAGATGCATATTGTGTTGTCGTTACAAAGTACAAAAACTGCTGGCACTCTCGTACTTTGAATCCATTTTATCTTGTGCTTCTCCATAACAGACAAGTCCTCAGTAACTCCCTTTTTCCCACATAAGGAACTGCAAAGGGCCCAAGAACTCTGCCTGTACTTGAAGGACTGAGGCTCTGCACACTGTGTAGTGATCAGAACATTTCCTATCAAAAATGCCAGACTGCATTTAGGTGTCCTGGCATCTCTGTCATCACCAGCTTGACCTGAACAGCAACCATGCACAAGTTCTCTCAAACAGCAGTTCATTAAAGGCCAGTTTCCCATAATTTTAACATTTCCACATTGAGTTCTTTCATTCATCGAAGATTAGGGGAGTGTTTTTAAGTTTTATTTAGGTGTATACTGTGTCACAGAGTCACCTTTTTTTTGAAAAAAAAAAAAGCATTTAGTACAGGGTCTACAGGGTTTCACTGCACAGATCAAACTTATAGTGATCCTCCTACTTTCGCCTCCTCAGCACCAGAATTTAGTCTCTGGCTCAGCATGCCTGGGCACAGGTTATCACTATGTTTTATATTTGCTCTTTCTCCACCTGAATTCTGCCCTCACCTTGCCTACTTCTGGTATGACAGTGCTGCTATTGCTGTTTTCCTCCTCTTACTTAAAAATCCTACATTATGTTTATTGCACTAGTGACACAGTAGAAATTATCCATGTGTATGTATAACTTTGAAAAGTAGAGAGAAATCTATATATTTGCTCTTTCTTTTGCTATAAAATTTGGGACACTTACGCACTGATCATGCCTTCTAATTTATGTGTGACACAGAGGATTTTTTTTTTTTTGCTCTATTGCTCTTATACACAATTAAATTAGGGTCTGACAGTCTATTGAGCTTTACTTACAATAATACCCCACTATTTATTAATGTTCCTGTTTGTATCTAAGGGGATGCTCACGGGCTCATTCATGTCTGCCTCACATACACAGGCATTGACACAGAACTATCGGTACTGAATATTCGCAGGGTGGAGGTGCTATTTATGTGTATATTTATTTCAGTCTAAAATGTCTTCATTGTCAGTTATGTTTTGTTCAGTACACTGGTGCATTCTATTGCACTTTCTCCAACTGCTGCTCTTGCAGCGGAGCTCATCCTGGTAGATAACGTCTCTTTTCTTTCTTGTTGATCTCTTTTCTTAGTGCTTTCAAGATTATCGCTGTCCATGTTTTCACTGGAATATTTTCAGAAAGGGGATTTCCTTTTAGTCATGCTGGAGACTTTTCCACTTGCTGGATGGTAATTATTCATCCACTGAGGAAACGTCAGTCATTGAACACTTTCTCTTCCAATTCTCTTTAATCTCCCTGGGCTTTCTGTGAAGCACCTATTAGACTGTCCTATCACCCACTCCATATTTCAATTTCTCCTTTGAATGCTTTATCTTTTTATTTCTCTTTTTCTAGATAACTTCTTCAGATTAGATTTCTAGCCTATTAGTGTTATGATTGGCTGTTTTTAACTTTTTGTGCATCTAAAATAGTGAGTTTTAAAATTTTATTAGTAGATTATTTGTTTATAGAAATTTTATTTGATTTCACTGTAAAAACTGGCTCCATCGATATTAATGTATATGTATACACACACACACACACACACACACCCCTAGGTGTGTGGAAAGCTATATGATCTAGTTGGTGTAAGTACTATATACTCTGTTGCTTACATAACGGTGAAATTGCCCAACAACACATTCCACATCATTAAGCAACACATGACTACATGCATTGGCCATTCTTTTTTTTCCCCTCATCGCATTTTAAGTATCCAAACTCTTTTATTCTGTTGAACTAGTAATCCCATATGCACATTAAGCATTTAATAAATGTTTGTTGTTTGAAAAAAGTCTGCTCTGTATTTTTTATTGCACTGTGAAAGCTTTGTAGAACAACATACTTTCTCTTTCTTGGCTCCCCCTTTCCCACACACAGAAATATTTCCTCTTGATTCATAGTCTTTACTCATACTGTGTTAAAATACCCTCTGGCTTCATGAGCCAAGCACCACATTTTTACCTGGAAACTGTAGCAGAGGAACAACCAACACGAGCTATGTGAAATAAGATGATTAGAGTACGTCTCCAACTTATAAACTAGCTTTGTACCTTGGTTGGATTTGTTCCTAAGTCCAACAAGATGTATAACATTTGTGTAAGGCTTTGCCACTTCTGGGACAGCAATCTGCACCTCAATGTGGAAGCGCCACATTGCAGTGTTAAAATGGAGAAAACAGGCTGAAAGAAGCCACAGCTTTCCTCACCTCTAATCCCTGACTGTATCTATGGCTTAATTCAGAGGCAGCAGCTAATTGCCTCAGTGGCCTTGCCTGGGGAACCAGGAAGTACAAAGGGCAAGGCAGGAACCTGGTAAAATGGAGCCAATTGATCCAGTCCAGAGGGACAGGGCTGCCTCTCCTCTCCACCCAACTGCTTCCACATGGGAATGCAGGTTAGAGCCGTAGGTCTCCCAAACCAAGAAAGCGGACTCTCATGTAAATTCTGCTAAATTTACAAGTTTAATCAGGGGGATTGGAAAACAGCATGAAAAAAAAAAAAAAGGAAGACAGCATGGTCCACAAAAATATAAAACAGTGCATGGGAGACAATTTTCGTAATCCTTGGAATGGAAAAAAAATTTGAAGTATGACCAAAGAACTCAGAGGACAAGGAAAAACATGTGAAACAGCTACATCAAAAATCTTTAATTGTGCGTAAATCAGCATAAGCAAAGCAAATGCACAAGCAAAGGCTAGAAAAATGTTTGCATATGCAGATAAAATGCTTGTTTTATATTACAAAGTACTTTTGGAAGTGAATTTTATGAGACTGGGATATATTCTAAACCAAAGTTATTGATAGCAATATGAACAGATGGTGCATAAAAGGGAAATTCTTATGCACATGAAGAGAACTAACATTAAAAAGGCTAATTGTATCACAGTGACACAATCACACGATTGGCAAAAAGATAGATAGTAGACCTCTCATATTGGTGCGGGGAGTATAAATTTGTAAAATTCTATTGATCAAATTCACAAATAATGTATACCTTTTGACCCAGGCCATTTTGTATGCAGATATATAAAATAAGCCAATGAGGCACTTAGAAGGACACTCAAAATGAGAAATCAGAGAGTTGACTGAGCTTAAGCTAATATTAAAGAAACGTCCATGGGCAGGATGGCTGGAACAAGATCAGTAAGGTCTGAGCCCATGCAAAATTTCAGAGAACGGAATAGCAAGATGAGCCTCAGGCTGAGAAGATAACCCAGTGGAATAAGTGCCTGCCTGACAAGTACAAGGCCCTAAATTCAATCCCTGGTATAACCAAACTAAATAAATAAAATTTTTTAAAAATTGAGTGGCAATGGAATGCCTATCTCTGACAAAAAAAAAAAAAAAAAAAAAAAAAAAAAAAAAAAAAAAAAAAAAAGGTGATACAAATGAAGGACCATTTTGTATCTATACGTACAAAATAGTTAGGATAGATGTACAGCTACTTTCTCTTAATTCAAGAAGAAAGATTTGTACTAATGATATTTGGACAGGATATCATGTCTGCATCTTGTACTATGAGTAACCACTATGAAGACAACAATATGCAATGTATTAATTATTGAAACTGTCCTACTGATTGGTTTTGAAACTGTCTCATTGTTATTTGTTTCTCAATAAAACTAGTAATAAAGAAAGGTGAGTCTCTTCTCTCCCAGCAGAGTGTGGAAGGCAGACGAGGTTCAGGTGAACAGGAAGGAGACCAGCCTCAATGCAGTCCCTGCACTCAGTGCTTCAGTAACTAACCCTTATCTGCGTGCCTCCTCTGCCTAAGGAGTAGCACCCGTCACACACACTTGTTTTCTTTCAGTCCTTACAAAATATTCTAAGATGCATAGCTTTGCTTTTATTTTTAGTAAAAAAAAAACTAGGCATAAAGGCTCAGTAATTAGCCTGACTTTCTAGAGACATAGATGAGAGTGCTAGCTTTCACTTCTTCCAGATGTCTCCAACCATGAGTGTTCTTCCTACCAAACCCTGGGCTCAAGTTCACTTGTATCATAACCTACCAGTTTTCTAATGTTCTGTGTGGAAATGTCTTATATTCAAAGAAAATGATGTGAAACAATGACTTACTCTTCTTGTTCATACAAGAATATATGCAGACTCAGATCTGATACTCTGAGTGTGGTACATAGGAGGAGAGAGTGTCACAGAGCCCTGAACTTGGAACCAGATTCCCCATTACTCAAGGAAAGTGGACCACTAGCTAGCTGTGTTGCCTTTGGGCAGTTGTTTAGCTCCCTGGGACTCAAGTTTGACATCTGTAACACGGTTGTCTAAACAGTTGTAAGGTCGTTGAAAAGTTTAAATCACAGAAAATATTAAAAACTTGTCCTACTGTGGCAAGCTTTTTCCCAGGATGGCTGTATCAAAGATGGCTCTCCTCCCATGTACTCTTCCTGCTTGTGACCCCTGCATGTTAGACTCAAGAGGCCAAGCTCTGGGCAAACCTTGTGTGCTTTAACCGAGAGGTGGGAGAAGTGATATGTGCTGGGCACCGCCTTCAGTGACCTGGCTGCACTGTTGTCTTCTGCCTGGTAGGAGCCAGTTACCAGGTAATAAGTATGACTTCCTTAAAATAGCCATAGTACAAGAGCCCATGCCAAGTGGAGAAATCTTGAAGGATGAGGAGGGAAAGAAACCTGACAGGAACCAGAATGTCAATGGGGAAGCCTTTCTGCAGGGGAGCCCCTGCTCCACTGTCCAGCTGACCCCATGTGGAGTAGATAGGAGTAAATGCTTCGCCTACCTAAAGCATAACTTGAACCAAACCTAAAAAAATGACAAATGCTTAGCCTTTCCCTCAAAAAAATTACATTAACATATAACTAATACACTGACCTATTGTAGAAACAGTCACAAAGGACCTAGATAAATGTTTAAAGAGTAAAGAACTATTTCATTGACCTAAGCCCTTCATCCATGGATAAAATTTTAGCTGTGGCTTGTGCCTAGGAACGGGAATGGGTTCTAGCACAGCTCTGGATGAGAAAGTTGTGGTTTAAGGAACTGATACAGATAATAATTATGATAATAGTTAACCAGTTTATTTAATGTTCAGTAATAGAACAAAGTGAGTATTACTACCTGTAGTTCAGGAAATTGAGTTCTAAAGAAAGTTCAAATACTATTCTCTTCTTCCTCACCCCAGCTACTATGAGTACTTGTGTGCTCACACACACACACACACACACACACACACACACACACACAAATCAAATGTGGCCGGGGTCTGATTTTACTCTATCTCCCCAAGGTGGGCAATTCTAGAGGAACCCCAGAGAGACAAGACCTTTCTTCTTGGCTACCTCAGTGGCTCTCAGATTCACTCTTCCAGTTGGAATCTTAGGCCAAGTCACAGGAACAGCTATCATGGGATAAATCTCCTGAAGGAGACATCTGAGAAAGATAGTCTATGGGCTCTGTGCTCTCAATCCCCCTACCCCCAAACACTTCTGGTCCCTCTAGTGCCTGATGGGCAGCTCTCCACTTCTTTCTCCAATTCTATTAGCCACTCACTATCCATCCGGGTCAGCAGGTGCATCCTACGTTACCACATCTAATGTGCTTTGTGCACACATAAACTACAGCTGGTAACTTCTCACGAACAGTATGGTGACCAACAGGAGATTATCACACTGAGTTGGGGCACAAATAGGTAAGGTTCTTCCCTGTGACCTCAGAGCTGAATATAAGCCACATAGTGTTGGTGAACCTGCTGATCGAATCAGTGCCCAGGTCACACAGCAGTGCCTGCTGTGCTTCCTCAGGGGCAGATCTAAGGCTGCAGGCAGAGGAATACATGGATAAAAGCTTCAGAATTTAAGCCCTGACTTTGGAATTCCCACCTTGAGACACGGAAAAGCTTCCATGCTTTCCCACAAGTGCTGAAAGTGTTCTTATTATCATAAAGTTGAGTTGATGGAAAACAAAACCTAAAATGTCAACACTGTCATTTGCTGAATCTGAGTACTAGTTAAACCCACAAACTTTCAAAGCCTCTTCTTTGAAAACCTGTGCCTCGATCAGTGCTATAATTTAATTCTAAGTGTCCCCCAGAGGCCTGAGCATCAGTGGTGCAGCCCCCAGCTTGGCACTAGATTAAGCAGCAGATGAACCTTTAAGAGTGGGAGCCTAGGACAGGTCGTTGGGTTTTTAGGGATGAGCCCTTGGAAGACGCTGGGGAGCCCTGCTGTTTTTCTTCCCAGGAAGAGGTGAGGTTTTGCTCCACCTCACGCACTCCACATGAAGTGCCGTATCTCTTGAGCCAAGAGAACCAACTGATGAGGTGGACTGAATCTCCAAAACGGTGGGGCTTTTCTCTCTGTAAGTTGGATCTTTGGAGTGTTCATTATGCTGCTAGAAAGCTGACTAACATAATCAGGAAAGAGGAATCCTCACAGTGAGAACAGTGGAATGGAAAACACAGAGCCATCCAAAAGTAACCATCTGTGTGTCCCAGAAGGACAACAAAGTGGATAACCACCACCTATCTGACAGCCTGGAAAATATTTTATACAAAACAAAAACACATAGGTTTTACGGTGTAGATAGCAGAGCCAGAATTCGTGCCAGAACCTCTGATTCAATATCCATGCTTTTAACCAGCGCCCAACCAACTCTATCTGCAAAACCTTCTGGAGGCCATGTGGCCTCTACAGAAAGACTCAGCCTGGCCACAGGAGCACAAAGCAGCTCTACATTATACAGAAACAGATGGACAGAAGTGCAGTCCACTAATACTTTATTACAGGCACTGAGGCTAGAATTCAGTAAGATTTTCCTGTATTATTGAACATTATTCTTTTGAAATTAAAAACATATCACTTCTCGGCCTTTTGGCTAAGATCAAGTGTGGAATTAAAAACAGAGAAATCATGCTTTGCTTGGGAACCATGCAAAGCAGACATGGCTGCAATTCTCCCACTCCTGTGCTTACGTTGCAGTGGTAGAATTGCAACCTCTCCTTGAAAACAGGTCCATTATTCCTCAGAAAAGTGTATACACAAAGATTTTTTCTAGATAAAAACCTGCATTTTTTTTCTTCTGGCTTAAGATCAATAGAATATTCTTCCAATAGAGATAAAGAACATTTCTAAATTGCCCATGTAGGCCTCGTGTATAGATTTATGGTGATATTCATGTATTTTTAACAGAAGAAGATCACATTAAAAGAGGAACTTGAGCATTTAGAGAAATAGCCTTACTCACATGGGCCCGGGTGGGATGGAGCTTTCTGCCAAAGAGCTAGATGTAAAAGCCAAGTGCATTTACTTTGCCTTCCCTAAATGACTTAGGTGAAATTTAACATGACTGTGAGTACATCTAGAGGCTCATAGACATTTTATTTTTGACCAGGGCAAAAAATATCAGTAGAAGACCCTGACACGTTCACATAGATTCCAGAGCCTGTGGCATGGATGAGCATTCTGAAAGAAGTTGCCCTCTGACAGGTTTCCTCTCACTGCCATTCTGACCTCTGTGCATTTCTCCAGGCACCAAAACTCAAGCATCTTGACAGGAAGACTACAAGAAAAGAAATGAAACTACAACAGTACCTTAGTTCACAAGCTTAATTTGTTCTATTGTCCTGAAAAAGATGGCCATGTTTGTATTTGTGTGGAAAGATAGATGCAGTTGTATTTGTCACTTGATACAAAGTTTGTAAACAAACATAAAATTTTGCCAAATGCTTCTGTCAACAAACAAAAGTGTTCCTGAACAAAGCGAGGTGGCACAATACCATGTCATCCCTCACTATACTGTATCTTGTTGCGCCTATTGCAAGTATAGATAGTCTACCTTGAAAAAGAATTTTGAAGGTATATTGTCCTTTTTCCTAAGCACCAATTTATGTAAGGAATAAAAATGAACAGGGTGAGGATAAAGAATGCAGGTTGTAAGAATCAACAACTGGGATCCAGGTGCCAGCAAGATAGCTCATTGGGCTAAAATGCCTGCTTAGGCACGTATAGGCAAGTGCAGGGACCACAGTTCGATCCCTGGCACCGCATGTCATGCCATCCCCTGCAGATTGAGCTGGCCGCAGAGTCCAGGCATAGTGGCACACGCCTGTAATCCCAGCACTGGGAAGGCTGAAACAGGAGGATCACTATGAGTAGGAGCTGCACAGTGAAAGCCTATAACAACCAAATACATTAAGAAAAAAAAAGAAAATAAAAGAAAAACTGGGATCTGATCTTATTAAGATTTGCACATCAAAAGAAATCAGCAACAGAATGAAGAAAACCCACAGAATGGGGAAAAGAATTAGTTGACTGTCCCTAAGGGCAAAGGACTTCTATCTAGAACATACATAGAACTGAAAAAATTAGGACTTCTAAATTCAAAGACCCAATCCAAATATGGGTATCTTAGATGAACGCACATTTTTTCAAATGAGGAAATAAATATAAATGGCAAATAAGTGTATAAAAAATGTTCAACATCATTGGTCACTCAAGAAATAAAATTAAAACAATATTGAGATTTTATTAATGGCTGTCATAAAAAAGTCAACCAATAACAAATGCTGTTGAGAGTGTGGGTAGAAAGGGACCCTTCTTCACTGTTGCTGTAAGCGCAGACTGGAAATCAATAGATTCCTCAAAAAACTAAGATTAGAAGTCCCATTCAAATCAGCTATTAACCTGCTTTGTATTTTTTCAGAAGAATTAGAAGCATCATATCACAGTGATATATGTGTACCCATGCTTATAGAAGCACAATTTATAATAGCTAAATCTTGGAAACAATCCAAATGCCCATTAACTGAGAATGGATAAAAAACATGTGGCATTTTAATGCAATGGAATACTATTCAGCTACAAAGAAGGATAAACTCGAGGCTTCATAGCTAGGTGGATGCAATTAGTGACCATACTCATAAGTGAAATAAATTAGACTCACATGTGTGAACATTGTATTGTCTCCTGAGTATAAGAAACTGAAAGAGTAAATAAGATCCAAAAGGTATAATAGATATAGTGAAAGGGAAAGAAGTTTCTCAAAGGGAAAGAACAGGGATTGGGGAAAGGAGAAAAAAAAGGAAGGGGAAAAATATATGTATATATACAATGTAGCAAAGATATTTATACTACTAATTTAGTTCTCTGAAAGAAACAGTTTGTGTTTATATTGTTTGATCAATTTTGTATGCCTGTATTTTGTAATCTGAGCATCTACTTTGAAGATAACAATATATATATATATATATATATATATATATATATATATATATATATATATATATATATTGTGTGTGTGTGTGTGTGTACTTTTTATGTATGTGGTACAGGCTCTCACTACACAACTCAGACTTGTAGTGACCCTACTGTTCTCACCCTCCCCAGCACTGGGGTAACAGGTGTGCGCCACCATGCCTGGACTCCATGTCAGGGCCAGTATGGCGTGTGGCTCAGGATTGAACCCTGGTCTTTGCACCTGCCTAAGCAGGCTCTTAGTCCACTGCGCTACCTCACTGGCCCTAACAATACCCAATGTACTAACCTTTGTTAATTTCCTATTATCTTGATTTGAAATTCTGTATTATTTTTTTTTCTCTAAAAACAAAACATCATGGGTTGAGAAACACAAGGTGGGTAGCAACTCTGATAAGTTCAGCTCACGAGGTTTAAGCACTGAATTGTACCAACCACTCCTACACGATGTGCAGACAAAAGAATTTTCACAGTCCTTATTTTCAGAAATGCATCTACTAAAACAGAAATACAGGCTGACACTGACAAGGGATCTACAAAGTGCGGTACAGGGTTACAGAATAAACCCTGAGGGTACCTGACTGACCTATCTGATACAAAAGTTATGTTTCTTGTTATATAGGTCTTGCTTCATCTTGGTCTTAACCATCCAGCAGAAAAGTATAAAAATGGAGGTAGATAAAGTAAAACCATATTAATATACTGAGCTGTGAGTGGCTCAAGACAACTTCTGTGGGTAACCCACTTCTGTTGTAGACTGCTGAACTGTGTTGGATTGTTTTATTTAGAAAAAAAAAGAAACCACAGAAACTCCATAAACTCATGGAAATTAAATAACAACCTCTTGAACAACCAATGGGCCACAGATGAAATTAAAGAAGAAATTTCAGTTTATATAATTGCAGATAATTTTTATAATTAAACAATAAAGCATTGTGTAGAAGTAAAAAAACAAAAAAAAATTGTTACTGTCATACTAATCTGTCTTGAAACTGTTTCATTGCTACTTTATCTTTTTTCTCATTAAAATGAAAAGAACTGGTAATATAGAAACCATCGTTAATTAGCTATCCCTGTTTTGAAAATCTGTAACGTGTATTTTTCTATTTGTTTTTGCTTTTGTTTCCACTCTTCAAAATAAAATAACAGAAATACATATATATTTATATAATATATAAATTATAATATATTATAAGTATTTATAATATTTAAATTATAATATATACAATATGTATTAATATTAGTAAAATTTTAAGCAATCCAAGACTTGCAAAGAAACACTCTTTTAACTTAAAAACAAAGACATGAGATAACAGAACCTTGGGAGATTGGATATTCGTCTTGTTTGTTACTTTTAGACCAATCTGAGGGCCTGCGCCTTCTCCCTTCCTTCAGCCTCAGAATCTGGAGATCTGTTCCTCTGTGCTACCTTCCTACGGGGAAGATTACTGTCAACTTCACTATGAACTGAATACAAAAGGGATAAAAGCATAGCAGAGGCAATGATAGATTTTGGATTTAGTTAGTTAGCCATCTGTTTTTGTATGGTCCACAGACTTAGAATGTCGTTTTTTGTTTTCACTGTTGTTTTATCAATTTAAATGGCAGTGAAATTTTGAAGCACACTCTTTCAAGGCACAGCACAGTCCTAGGAAGATCACATTTCAGCATCAGAATGCAGACACAGCTGCGCACTATCCACTGTTGGTGGCCGCTTTGGCACAGGGGCAGGGTCAAGAAGTTCAGTAGACCACAGGCCCACCGTCAGCACACTTGCTCTCTGGACCTTCATAGAAGAGGCTTGCTGATGCCCTGTGGGAGAAAAGGGGATAAGAAGCCAAGGGCCTGAGAAGGCAAGGCAGGAGGGGCCAGTCCAGAGGGAAGGTTCAGTTCTTATGGTGGGAAGGTGTAAACAATAGATCAGAATGTGATGATGAACTGAGAAATCCACTCATCATTTTCTCTACGGAGTACAGCATACCATTAAATCTAAATTAGGGGATGAATTGAACACTCCTAGGAGTTCTTACACAGGGACTGAAGCAGCAGACTTTGCTGTACAGTCCACCTTCCCTAAAAGGGCAGTACATCTACACTTGCATTTAGAAGGAAGGAGGGACTATGTGGACAGGACTGCACTCAGGGGCGCAGCTTTTGCTGCTACATATTTCTATAGTACTTAAAGGCTGTTGAAGTATTTTTAGCAATTTTGTAAAACAAAAGAAAGAAAAGAAAAAAGCATCACCATCAGAGGATTACAGCATGATTTTTGTGGCCTCAACGATGGGAATTACAAGGACTAGCAAAATAGCACAGCAGACTAAGCACCTACTTTGGCAATTTTGAAGGCCAGGGTTTGATCCCCAGTTCCAAAACCTGTGCCAGTCCTGCTCACAGGACACACTGAGCTGGTGACTGAGTCTGGGTGTGGTAGTGTTTGCCTGTAATCCCAGTGCTGGGGAGGCTGAAAACAGGAGGATCACTATGAGTCCGAGCTGCCTAGTGAGACCTTGTACCAAATACATAAATTTTAAAAAAAGATGGGAATCATAGAGAAAAAGGAGGACTGGGTCAGCAAAAGCTTTGGCAGGATGTGACATTTGCAATAAGCCTTTGAGGATCAGTAAGACCTGGCAGGATCAAGAGGGTACCCTTCACTTTGAACCAAGAACATTGGTTCAAAGCTGGGAAGGCTCCTACCTTGGCTAGAGAAAGAGGGTTTGTGCTGATGAACTCCAGGTTCCTTAGTTGCTGTATCAGTCCATGCTTACTAGAAAAACAGATTCAAGGGGTGCTGGGGAGATGGCTCAGTGGAATAAGTGTTTCCCCAGCAAGCACAAGAGCCTAAGTTCAATTCCTGGTTCTGCCAAAAAAGAAAAAGAAAAAGAAAAACAGATTCAAAGCAAGATATACAAATATATGAGAATTTAGGCAAAACTCTGTCTGCATGCTGGAGATCTGAAGAATGCTGTTGAAGGCCTGGTGCTCACTGCAGTGAGCACCCTTATCGGGAAGCTGAAGGATCTGTGATGGAGGCTAAAGACTGCACTGGAAGCCAGGGGACAATGACCAAGGTGGAGGTAAACAGAGCTCCTCTGAAGTAGCAGTAGCAAGTCTTCCTTCTCCATTGCCCTTTTATGCCACCCTAGCAACAGTCCTGCCTAGGGTAGATCTTCCACACCAGAACAAGGCTGAGCCAATTTATTTGCGTGTCTCTTACTGATGTTGACATAATCAGTTAACTACCACAGCTGTGGAACTGTGTGTACATGTCACAAGACAAACCACTGTAAAGGAGTGTCTACCCACATACCATCAGACTTATCAAGGAAATAAGAAGAGAGGAAAGAACTTTTGTATTATGCCAACATGAGGGCTGAAGACATTCTCACCCTACAAATCCCAGCCACACCAATGTTTTGCTCCAGAATGATCAAGAGGGAATCAATCTAGTGACCTCAGTTTCTAAACCAACCAGCTATGTTTTTTTGTTTGTTTGTTTTGTTTTTTGTTTTTTTGCTGATGAAGATGAGGTTGAGAAAAACCAGCCACCAAGTTAAAGGATGATTATTTTGCCTTTCTATTAATGTAGACTAGCTGCGTATCTCACTTGTGTGATAAAATATTGCTTCTTTAGTCCCACACTCCAGATCTACAGAATCAGCATCTATTTGGGGGAGACTGGAAGAGTATTTTTGGTTGACATTTAGGACTAATGTGGGAGAATTTCCATTGTACATTGGCCACTGGATGGTTTCACAGCATTTACTATTGATGATCCTACCAACAAGCTGGAGGGTTTGGAGACTGCTTTTAACTTGACCTTTCCAATCAGTAGTTGCTCCAAATTAAGGAATTTCAGGACATGTTATTTTGGACTTATCTGTGCTGCATTAGAAACTAGTTGGACTTAGAATGTATAGTCTTTTCTTTCCAAATATTTTTCCCATGCTTTCTAAAAGAGGTAAGTATAACAACGCACATAAAACATTCAGCACAAGGCCTAATAGGAGATGGCATACTCCTCCTAGTTGGCTCTAATTTTCCTTAGTTTATCATAAGGAGTCTCAGAAGAAAGGTGAGAGATTGTTACTCATCCTTAGAGTGAAGCTAAAGGGCAGCTTCAAAGATACTTTTCCTCTAGGTCAGGCAAAGATAATGTGTTCTTAGTGGTCCTATGTGGCAACACCCACTTCCAAGCTGTCACCCCTGAGCTGCTCACTTGCACAGTGGTTTCAAGCTCTGATCATCTGTAGAATACATGAGCCTGATGAAACTGGATGCTAAGGCAGCACTGAGCAATGCTGACGGGTAGGCTGAAGCAAGGTGACTATAACCTAGACCAGCTCTTTCCATGACTCCACAGCTTCCCTACCCTGCCTCCCCTACTGTGGTCCCACTTAGGTGTGGTCCTCTAAGGCTTTTATGTGAATGCTACAAAAGCTGAGTTTTGATCAGTGAAGAAAGAGTGAAGACTTGCCATGAAGAAATGTAACTACACTGCTTCCATTATCAAATAAATATTTAACCTAAAATTAATCTACCCATGTGTGATGGATGTACCATGCTTCCTGAAGGTCCACATGCTGGAGGCCTATCCTCTACCAGATGGCCTTGGTGGTTGTTACAGTTTAGAGCAAAATGTCCCTCAAGAGCCTCATGCACTTGGATGGAGAGCTTTTGAGAAGTGATTAGAATATGCTAGCAGGACAGTGTCCTTGCTATGGGGAGGGGGTCTGGTTGGAAGCTGGTCACTGGGGTGACCCAAAAGGCATATCTCCCTCCTGACCCTGCCTCCTCTCTGCTCACTGGCTGCCCCCACATGAGCAGCTGTCTTCTGCCAGGGCCTTCTTCCATCATGCTCTTCCTTCCTGAGGCCAGCCAATGATGGGCCCCAACAAGGCCAAAATAAACCTGTCTTCAGCTATGGCATCAGGAATTCTGTCTTAGCAATGGGAAAGTGGCAGAGACAGTGGTAGAACCCATAAGAAGTGGGCCAAGTGGGAGATGACTGGACCATGGGGCTGTACCCTCATGAGTAGACTGAAACTGTCTCTCAGGAATAGTAAGAGTGGTTCAGTTTCCATGAGAGCAGGTTATTACAGAAAAAGCAAGCTGATGCCTCCCCAGTCCCTGCTGCTTCTCTCTGTATTCTCTGTCTCTGTCTCTCTTTTTCTCTCTTTAGAAGCCTGAGATAAGCAACTTCGCCATGCCACACACTTCCCCAGCATGCACTGCCTCAATACAGTCCTGAAATGGTAGGACCAGTGCATAATGGGCTGGAATCTGAAAAACCAAGAGTAAAAACTTGGGTGTTTTTCCTCCTCATGAGTTAATTATCCAGGTATTTTGTTACCCTGACAGATGCTGACCAACACATCTAATAACTTTTACATAAGATCAGCATGAATAAAACCACCTGCTCAGTTTATAAGACTAAAAGTGGCCAGGAATGTTAAGTCTTAAAGTGCTAGAGAGCTGAGATGAGCAGTGACTCTGAGCACCAAAGACACATTGTTCCTTTGAGTCCCAAGCCTGAATGACTTCTCACCTTGCTGTCAGCGTGTGCACTAGTTTTCCTTATAGATGCCCTGTTTCTAATTAGAGCCAAGGGCTGACCCAAGAGCTGATAAAAATTTTGCCCTTAGCTAGACGCTCTTGGCTAACTGGAAAAGGCAGGCTGCTGGTGTCTGGAGTGGAAGATGTACTATTGGGAGTGAGCCTGTGAAGCAAATGCCCCGTGACTCTAATCTTCAGAATGCTGACTCCGAGGTCAGTAATTGGGCACCCAGAATTCACCAGAGCAGCAGGTCTAAGCCTGTCTTCAGACCTCTTTGAAATGTGGTTCCTGAGGTCAGGGAAATAATTGCTTCATTTGAAGGGGGTGGGAAGAGATGGCGGGGAGGAACAACCTTCATTATTTCTCCAGTATATCAATGCACCATGTCCTCAATATCCCAGTCTCATTAAAACAACACAAGCTGCTTGAGAAACTCAGTCATTTCCATGGTGATTCTTGTCAGTTTGGTCTTCCTGCCAGCTTGGAGATCCCTAATGGCAGATAAGCCCAGAGCCTGGGACTCTTTGCCTAGTTATTAGCTCAGCATCCAGGGTGCCACCGTGCTCATTAAAGTTCCTTACCTCTGTCATATTAAAGCCCTTAATTAACAGGGAGGATATTTTAATGTCAATACTTTGCAACTTCCCAAAGAGAAATGCCAATGTAATCAACTTGATCTCTTGACCACCACTTCTAAGGGAACTCACCCCTCTTTTCCCCTGTAGGGTGCACTTGGGACTGGACTCCCTTTCCAGAGGATAGTCTGCAGGCCTGGATTTGGCTTGATTCAGGGAATGGTTGGTGAATGAAATCTGAGGGTTCCTTGAAAGTTGAGCTGCTGTGTTTAGCGACCTTGGTAATCTGAAAGAAATCCCAGCCAAGATTCCAGAGATGCTTGTTTTCTGTTCAAATCTTTTTTAAAAAGGTGAGAGAGGCTAAGAGGAAGAGGGATGTTGCTCCTTTTTCAACCAACTCTGTATAGCTCCCATGGGCCAGGCTTAATCAGCCTCACAAAGAAAGCCAAGAACACACAAGAATAAGAAGACAAAGACCTAATTCAGTTTCACAAAGAAAAGAAAAGTGTTCTTTCTAAAAAAAGATATTCTTTGGCAAAGAAATAAACCAAACTTCATACATTAGGCAAGAAAGTAGTAGGCACAAAGTTTGTTTTGTATTGCTTTGGTCTGTTCTGTTACAGTGCTCTCCCAAGTCATGACCAGCCTCACATATGAGCAACTAGGGCTATGAAAAGAATTTTAAGTTTAATTTACAACCAAAATCTTGAGTTATAACCCAAAAGCAGTGTGGTTGTAAATAAAGATTCGATAAGCCAGGAAAGTGCATGCACATGTATGTGTCAGGCTGAACCCAGATGTGTGTTTATGGCTATGATTTCGAGCTATGATGTGTGTAATCACTACAATTACTACTATCAAAATGACCCCCCAAAACAAGGAAAGAAGCTAAGGAAGGAAGAAGTAAAGAAACCAATTACAATAAAAAAGAAGATGGAAATTGTAGAGAAATAACTGGCATTCATGTGGCCAGTCCTGCTGATATGTACACCGTGTAGAAATCCACCTTCTCCACAATCTTACAGACAGAAGACTTGCACATGGAGGATAGTGTTGCTAAAGGTACTATTCAAATTAGTTAGTCATGATCAACAGTGTTAGATGAGATAGACTGGCTATTAGTGTGAATAAATGAAAGGCTAATGGTCAGTTATAGCCTGCGTCTATAATTTGTGAAAAAGCTAGGGCTATACAGGTAAGTGCAACTCTCCTAAAGGATAATGCATCAAAAGGTGATAATGGTGAAACATTTGGTGACAGTAAGGGGTGATTTCCAATTTTAAAGGGAGGACTTGGGTTCATAGCATAACTAGGCATAGTGAAGTAGTGCTTACAAAAGAGCTGCTGAAAATTGCACACACCACTTTCAAATGATGACACAGAAAAGTAGCTTTTGCTCTCATCAAGTTTTCAACTGTGATGAAACTGGCCTTTCTGGAAGAGCATATATTACCCAGGAAGAGAAGAAAATGCCAGGCCACAAGCCCATAAGAACTGGTTAAACTTAATGCTATGTGCTAATGTAAGTGGTGACCTTAAAGCAAAGTGTCTCTTGGCTGATCACTCTGAGTCACCTAGAGTGTTAAACAAACAAAGTCATGGAGAATAGGCGAAGGGTCCTGTAGAGATCTAATACAAAAGCCTGAGTATAAAGATTACTTTTTCTTGGGTGGATCAGGAAGGCTTTCTTCACCATTGTTAAGAAATACCTAATATTGTTTAGACAAGATTTCATCTCTACATCTTGTTCTCTGAATATCTACTATGAAGACAACAATATGCAATGTATTAATTATTGTAAGTGTCTTACTCTCCTGTTTTGAAACTGTTTCATTGCTATTTTATCTTTTTTCTCATTAAAAGAAAGAAAAATAAAGAAAATAAAAATAAAGAAAAAGGAAATACCTAGAGGACAAAGGTCTACCACTTGAGGTTCTCTTGTTTACCCTCTATTTGCTGACATTGTCACTATAGCAGAATCTATAGGTTTACAGGTAGAAATTGGTGATATTGAGGAACTGGGGGAGAAACACTCTACAGAGAAAGAGTCTGAAGAGAAACTTGAGCTACTTCTGGCTAAGCAACAAAGAATGAATGGCAGCTGAAGAGCTTTCCACAGAGCAGAAGTAGTATCAACAGTCAGTGTAGCCAAGTTTTTCTTCTGAAATAGAGGAAATCCTGAAAAAAATGAACAGAGCAAATGTAGAGAAGACCCACTGAGCCGAGAAAAAGCTAATCACTGCATCCCCTTGCTTAATGACATTGTAATGTCATACTACAGAACAGTGTTAAAAGGGCAAAGCAGACAAACTTAGACAAGGTTTTATCTCTGAAAAGCTTAAGACCCAAGCAGGTCCTAGTGGGCTACAGACTCTCCCAGGGAGAGAAAGGACACCAGAGGGGCAGGTTCCTGATGTTCTTATGAAAGGGACTTTCCTACCAGAAAATAACCACCCTCCATTTCATCTTTCCTTCCTGCAAGCCAAATATATCAGTGTGAATGGTGAGTACAGTATAGAATTATTTTTCAGAGCCAGGAAGATAGCTCAATAGAATAAGCACTTGCCTGGCAAGCACAGGGTCCTGAGTTCAATCCCCAGTACCAAAAATAAATAAATACAAAAAAATTGTTGTTTCTGGTAAACTAGGCACATTTTATAACTTTTTGGTGAACACACTAGGGAAATTATTTGTGTTTCTGATAAATTACACACATTATAAAACTTTTAATATAAAAAGATCAGATGAGGAGTGCTTTGGGGGATTCCAAACACATTATGGATATTTCCATTATTACTTATGGGAAAAACAGTCTTGATTTACAACCATTTTGAGTTATGACCAGCCCTAATGAGCTGATTTCACTAAGTGAAGGATCCATTGTATTTTAAGAAAGAACCCCAGGATTGCACTTTGGTACCAAGTGCCTGGGGTCCAAGGAGGGCACTCACACTATAGAGAACACTACCCCTGTACCTAGTTGACCAGGCACATATTGCAGAGCATCCAATGCAAAAGCAAAGGGCCAACTACTGGCCTGGTTCCCTTAAGAGCCTGTGGTGTGGACCTCTCCTTGACTCACAGGATTGGGAGTCTGCCCTTCATTATAGCTTCACTGACACCTGTGCAGGCCCTATCCTTCCAGTGGGAATCACTGCCTTCCTGGGGTGCTCCAAGATTATCACTCTGTCTCAGTGGACAACATATGCTTTGCATTCCAGCTTCTACTGTGGCCCTGAATCTTGTGTGCTATTGTGCATCATGTTGGTTTGGACCTTAGATCACACCACCTTTGGGCAGTACTCACAATTCATAAGCAAAAGGGAAGTAATTTAGAGATAACACAAAAAGCAGAGCAATGAAAGGAAACCAGCTCCAGTGAAGTAAGAGGCATTTTAAAGCAAATTTTCTCCCTGTGCCCTGCAATGCCAACATAACAAATGTATCAGGTTAATTTTAAAGATTGTCTAAAATCTTCCTTTTCTGATCATTTTAACTGAAAGGCTGATGCAAGGACCCCTTGTGCTCCTCAGGCCCTGGCAGAAAAGTGTTAGAAAGATATATATCAAAGCTCAGAGGCTGGAATTTTAAAAATGAGATTCAGATGTGTCTATAAATCTGACAGCAAGATGCAAGGAGAGCTTTTAAGTTGCTGTGGGCAAAACATGCCTGGAATCTGGTCTGTGACCTCACCTGGCCATTCGCCTCATTAAATCTGCAGCTCTGGGGCACATTCAGGGCTGGGGTCAGCAGGGATGTTTTCACCCTGTTTCTAACTTCAGCTGATGTTTTCTTGCCAGAGAGGCCACTGAGCCTTCTGCCTGCTCAAGCATCTTGACTCAGCCAAACTTAAGGAGCAGAAAACTGAGCTCAAAATAACACTGGTGTGAATACAAGGACAAATGCCTTGTTGTGACTGCTTGCAGAGGCCAGAGATGGAAGTGGATGGGTCCAAGCAGGAGGAGGAAGAGTCAGGAAAGGGCAAGAGAAAAGTATTTATCAAGATTTGCTCAGACTTCCTCCTATTTCCAAGTATCTCCTGTGAATCTAGCACCTATCCAGAGAGAGTTTGGAAAAGTGTCCAAGAATGAAGCATGGGGAGGTGTCTGAAAGGTCACACAGGGATTCTGGGGCATGATAAATCTAGGTTCAATAGCTGGGTCTGCCCTGCATTAATCAAATTAGGCAAAAGACTTAGCCTTTCTGTGTCTTGGCTTTTCTCATCTATAAAATGGGGGTAGCAATTTCTGCATCTCTATTGCCAAGAAAAGGGTATACAGTAGCCACATGCAACATGCCTCATTCACACAGTGAGTCCCTTCTCTGTTGTGTCTGCTACAAAAATTGTGAGCTTTGAAATAGATAAAAGGAGAAATGAGAAATGTAATTCTCTTAGCAATGAGGAGAAACTAATAAGAAAACTGACATAATCTCTAGCCTGTATTTTAGTTACTTTCTTGGTGTTGAGACACAATACCCAACATTCAAAACTTAAAGTAAGAGAGGTTTTTGGTTCACAGTTTGTTTTGGTTACAGTCTATATCTGCATTGCTCCAAGGCAGGACAGGAGGGCAGGGTGCCATTGCAGAGGAGAAACAGCCCAGGGCATGACAGGCAGGGAGCAGAGAGGGATCAAGGGAGAAAGAGGGCCACATATCCCTCCAGGACATATCCAGGTGACCTCCTCCTCCCACCAGGCTTCACCTTCCAGCATCACACTATCAACCCATGAGAGGACCAATCCAGCATTGCACATGAATGAGCCAGTCACCTCCCAAAAGCCCCAGCTGTGAGCACATGAGGCCTGGGGGGACATCTTGACCAAGCCACAACAGCCTGCTCAGCAGAAATGGGAAGATTCATAGTAAGAAAGCAGACTCGGTGCCCCTGGCCAGCTTACTTCAGAAATTGTTAAGTTCCTTTCACAGACTTATCACCCAACTGAATGACTGGGATGGCTGCAGCCTGTTGGGTCCATTTTGCAGTCAGGGAAGTGCCTTCTGGACATTTCCTTCAGGATGATCTTATTTGAATTAAGCCTTCTTACTAATCCCCCACAGGCTCACTGTCTACTACACCGGAGAGTCCCACTTCCTCTCAAGCAGATCATCACCAATTCACAGACTGTATTGTTTCTATTTTGTTTTTGTCTTCTTTCCAGAGGGCAGACATTTTTATCTTTTTTTATCCAGAGGGCAGACAGGGGAATGAACTCAGAGCACTCACACTAAGTTATATCCTCAGTCATTTTATATTTTTTACTCTGAGATGGTCTCACTGAGTCACTAAGTTGCCCTGGCTAGGCTGTCATGTAACAGGGAGAAACCCTGACTCAGTGCCCTGCAGTGTTAGGGTTACAGGTCTGTGCCACCACACCCAGATCAGAGGGAAGACTTTCCAAAAGGCCCCTTAAAGAGAGAGACAGTCATTTTCCTGCATGTCCTGATATAGATCAGCTTATTTTTGGAGATACCTTTCCTGCTGAAATTAAGGAAGGACACAGTCCTTAAAATTCCTAAAGTTGGCTCTGTCTCAGAGCCAAACACAACTACCTCAAAAAAAACTCACACAATTTCATGACAGATACAATTTGCAGTAAGCATACATAAGTCCTCCCATGAACTCCAACTTAAATATTATATAGATACAGATAGCAAGTGCAAAACACGTAAATACATGTAAATCTTCATTCTGGTTACTCCTTGGTTTCATCCAACAACAGTTGGGCAGGTACGTGCTTATTAATGTATTGTTTAGACATAAATTACTTATGTCAGAAACAGAAAGTGTGCCAGGTACTCTTCTAGAAACTGCAACATGCCTGTCTTGATGGAAATTCAAATTACCAACCCATCCTGATCTTTTCCCCAAATTAAATATACACACACATATGCACTCACACAATAAAACAATATCTAAAAGGCTTGACTTCAAGTCTCTCCTCCTGATTAAGCAAAACAGTAGTGCAACACCTTACTCGTTTTTATGGGCATGCTAGTGTACATATGCCCTCTATGCTGCCAGTCATACAGAAACAGCACACAGTAAGGTGCCATCCACAGTGATGGTGATCAGTGACAAGCAGCTATGTTGTCGGCATTTGTTGTCACTCTCCTATGCCTCAATCCCTGTTGGAGTGTGCTCTTCCAACCTGTAAAACAAGTACATTTGCTTTCACCCAGTGCACATCACACCCGTAACAGCTTCCTGTGTTTTCATTTCCTGTGCCTTTTGTTGTGCAGAAAGGCAACACTGAGCAATCACCTGTGCACAAGCCCCCAGACATGGCCACAGTGTGGGCACCAGCCATCAGCACACTTCCAGAACATTCCAATGTTGAGCAGTGTGCAATGTCTGTATCTCTGCATTTCTGCCCACTTAGACTAAAAAAGGGGAAAACAGTGGACTGCATACTGGACACAAACTGCCTTCACAACAGCAATACAGCTTGCTCTTTGAGATATACACGGGCCACCATTAAATGGCATACTATGTTCTTACTCAGAATGTGCATTTAGGTGTTTCATGAGTCCACGTTTGTAGTGCAAAATGCGTGTGTAAGTTCCTCTTGTGGAGTTGAACGTGAACCTAACACACCTTCACCTTCTCTCCCCCTCCCTCTCTTGAACCTCTTCCCATTTGAAGAAGATCTGTCTCTCCGATCCCTATGATCATTTAATTTGCTCTTTATTATACTTTGTGTTTCTCATAGAACAGAAACCATGTGATACTTCAGCTGGCATGTCTGTATTTCACTTCACATCACACTTTCAGGGTACATGCATTTTTCTGTGAATACCCCAAGTTTACTTTTCTTTATGGCAGACTGCATTACGTGAGGATATACTTTTGAGTAGACTACCTTCTAAACCCCAATCCAAACATCTGAAATTTGAAGTGGTCCCAAACGCAATATACTTGAGCACTGACACACAGTGAATAGAAAATTCCACACAATGAAACTTCATTTCTGAAACATCATTTCTGAATGTAGTTTGAGAGGTTCTTGATCTCACCACACAGTCCAGACTGAACTTAAACTCATAGCAATCATCTTGCTTCAACCTCCTGAGTGCTGAGATTGTGGGTTATTTGCCACTACCCCCAGCTGAAGTTTTATTTTACGCACACAAAATTACTTTAAAACATTGTAAAAGTTACCCTCTGGGGCTGGGAATAGCTCAGTGTAGCATGTTTGCCTTATGCATAATCCCTGGGTTTAACCCCAGCACTGAGGGCTAAAAGTTACCTTCAGGCTACGCGCATCAGGTGTATGTATACATGAACTTCACGTTTAGATGTGGCTCATTCCCGAGGAGCCCTCTATGTGACTAAGGCAAATCTGAGAATGTCCCAGTGCAGAAGGACCGGTCCCAGGCATTTGGGGTAAGGGATACAAACCAGCTATTGAAGGTTTACACCTTCTCCATGTGCAGTCCACTCAGCTTGTCGGGCTGCCACACAGCATCCTTGTTTGCACGTTCTGTGGCATAATTAGCATTTTTGTTGGGATGCTTTCCGCACAACTGAGCTTTACATCCTCCTTCACCTAAGAATACTCCTGGGAATGCAAACATCATGCTTTGTTGAGTCCTCCTGCAGTGACAGTCACAGCCTTCCGATAGGAACACTCACTGCTTTCCGATTGGAACGCTTACTGTCCTCTTGCCCTCCCTCCCACAGCAGCCTGGCAGATGGAGGCCCATGCTCAGGGGGAGGAGTCTTCCTCCCATCAGCTGGGGGTCAGCCCCTGCACTGCAATGTCCCAGCTAAAATCCCAGCCACCTAGCACCGCTCCCATGTGGCTGTGGTGTAGTGTCCAGACAATAGCCCCTTGCGGCTCTGCACAGCCTCATGCACCACAGCCTGGTGTCAGCTGGGTGACAGGAACACAGCATTCTGCACAGCAAAGCTCGAGGAGAACCGTGACTGCAATGGGCTGGCAGTTGGGCTCTTTTCTTTCATTTCTCTGTTGGTTTCAGCTCACAGGAAACAGGAGCCCCTTACCACGCCACTCTGCATTGGTGTATAGGACACAGGAGGCAACAGGGGAATGGGTCTCAATACCAGTCTTCACTATGCTCCCCTCCGCAGCTTCCCATTCCAAGGAGCACAGTAAGGAGAAAAGACTTTCTTCACTAACATAAAGCTGTCCATCTCTGAAGGCTTTATAAAGAAGATCAAGCAGAGTGTGGAAGTCCAAAGGGAGGTATTTAAAAAGTGTCTTCTCGAACTTTCTTGAGGGCTTCATTGTTTCCATCTGGAGATTCCCATCTCTACAGGGCCTTGCCCCTTCCCCGGATGCAGCAGGACAGACTTTGTCTGCCTTGCAGGAGCCTGAGCGCCATATACTAAGGGAGCCAGCCACTCCACATGTGGAATTAGAGACAATCTCTCCGGGAGATGTGTTACAGGCAGGCCTCTGGATTGTGTTTAGAATTTTGGAGGCTTTTGCAAGATGTGTCAGGATTTTTCTTCAGTTTCCTTTTCAAATAAATCCTCCAGCTTTGACTCCACGGTGTCTGAATCCACTCAACTGAAAGCATATCCATTTCCATGGGAATGTCAGAAGAGGAGGGGCAGCAGGGCAGCGTTTCCTTCCTGCTCACAGCTGTCTCTGATCTAAGAAATGCAAATCTCCAGAGCTGATAGATCATCATTCAAGTTGCTGGATCTGGGGCATCTTGCCCAACAACAGCACCCCAGATCATCCAGCTGTCAGAAGTGAGCTCTCTCGTGATGGCTACAAATAGCTCTTTAGATGACAAAGAACTGTAGCAGGACCTCACCATGGATTAACAAGAAACTTCTACTTCCGCCCTCCTCTCCATACCATGGTTCAGGAGGAGAGCTTCGGGGTCTCCAGCCTGTAGGAGTCCTGGGTGAAATGCTAACCAAGGTCATCCAGTCCAAAACAAATTCTGTATAGAAGCTAACCCAGCAAAAGATGTCAAGTAGCAAAATATGAAAGTATTTGGAAATTACTGAAAAATTATTTGAGACTTATTCTGTCACTGTGACAAAAATACCTGATTTACCAACTTAAAAGGTCATGTCTTAGAGGTTTCAGTCCATTCCCTGTGCCTCCATTCCCTGTGGGCCTGTGCTGAGGCAAGGGCTCACTGCCAGTGAAGCCTGACAGGGTACAGACACTCACTTCATAGTGGTCAGTAGACAGAGAGGGAGAGGCAGAGAAGGGAGGGGCTGGGGACTGCACCCCCGGCCATCCTCCCAGTTACCTTACCTGCCACCTTCAGGCCCCACCTTCATGGGTCCAATCTCTCTTCGTGGTGTCATCAGTAGGCCCAGCCTCAAGTAGAGACTTAAGTGGGGACACTTATAATCCAAACCCTAACAGATCCATACCACTGTCTTGCTTAACACACAGACATATTTGGTGAACTAAGTACACCTTCTCTGGAAATAATATTTCATAGAAATACCTCTTTTTCTCAAACTTTTATGTACATGAGTGTCAAGGGACACTATCTCTAGTCATAGGAGCTGATGATGGAAAGGTTTGGGACCAAGGAATATGTGCCACAGAAAAGGAATAATTAAATGTTATTTTTAAAGATGAAATATGAGTTGCTTGACAGTAGCTTACTTTGAACCATCTACATGGGAAAAGAGGCTTGGATTCACATTTCATAAATAGTAACTATGGACTTACTTTTAATTGTATTTATTACAAATTTAACTATAAATTTACTTAATGTTAATTAAAGCTAATATTAATACATTATTATTAATAATTTTAATCATTTTTATTCTTTTAATCATATTTAAAAGGCTCTTACAGGCATAATATTATATATCAGTAATCGACCTCCTCACTGGATCCCACCTGTGACCTTCCTAAGTACCAAATACTGGAATGTAATAGGAAAACTGAAGTATCCTAATGAGAATGCACAAAATAAGTGTTCTGGATAATACCCATTTTGATTCCTTTATAAATAAATCTAATTTAATTTTGATGCCTGGTATGAACTATACATTTCCTGTTGCAATTTTTTAAGTGAAGTGATGCTGACAAATTTTTTCCCCTTTTCTCAAATTGATTTTATCAAATACAGGGAAGCTGCAAGCAAAGCTCTGGGCTTCAGCTGCGGAGAAACTGGCAAAGGTGAGCTGAGGGAACGTTGGTAGCTGTGTGACCATAATTGCCAAACTTCTGTTAATCAGTATCTTAATCCATAAACTTAAAATAATATTAGGATATCTTTCAGAGTGTTGTGGGGAACAATTAATTTAATATATTAATACATGTAAACTTCTCAAGAGAGAAAACACATAGTAAACACACAGTAAAGTTGTTTCTATACTTTACCAGCATCTTCAACCACTTCCTGCACGTTCCGGTCAACTGCCCCTCAACTCCACACATCTAAAGCACATTGTGAATCTTCCTGAACCTCCAGTTTCCTTGGGAATAAAACCACGGCCTCCACTCCATCCCCACTGAAGAGCGAGCAACACACTTGCTGCTTCCTGCTCCTCAGTCTCCAACCCAGGTTCTCATCACAGCTCTTATTTCTTTCTCCAAAAAAGGTGTTTTCTCTCCCTTCCTTTCAGTCCCCTCCTCTACCTGCCAGTTTCACTCAGTTTTAGAACAGCCCTTGGGCAGCACCAGCCCAGGGAAGTTATCTCATGGTTTCTCACAGCTGTGAGATCAGGAGGTCAGGGGGCCATGGGGCCAGGGGGTCAGGGGGTCAGGGAGATGGCTCAGTAGAATAAGCGCTTCCCTGGAAAGTGCAAGGGCCTAAATTCAATCCCTGGTTCTGTAAAAACACAAAAACAAATGAACAAAATCAGTGAGGTCAATTCTGTCTTCATCAGCTGTTGCCACAAGGTGTTGAGCCTAATACCCGGGACCCTCTGTAGTCTGTCCCCAAACCACCGTCCAACCCAAACCTACAAGGCTCCTCTGTGGCTGCTCATTCCCAAGAAACAGAGCTTTGCTCTGGGCCTCCTCAGTCTTTCACTGGGAGAGCAGAGCAATGGTAGCATGTGGGGAGTGGTCCAGCTGTGCGTGTCAGGCACTCAGAATGTAGGACTTTGGCCACCTTGCTTTGCTTACAGAGAATGTCACCAGGGAAAATCACAATGCTGGGAGATATATTTGTGCTGAGAATGCACCTGTGAATCTTAAATACAGACTGAACGGTATGTCCTGCTGCATTTTGTTTCTTGGGTGTCTTCAATATTGACTAAATCTAGCAACCCCATTTCATAGACAAGCAGGAGATGTGAAGAGTCCTTGATTTACAACAGTGCCTGCCCTTGTCCCAAGAAGGTATCACAGAGCAGTGTCCTCAGAAGCCACACAGGCTGTGTGTATGAGCAGCATGCCCACGCACTACTTAGGTATTCTTTGTGCGTGCAAAGGCCGAGACTTTACTACTTGGAAACTTTTTATATTTTAATGTTGGCAACTAATGTAAGACTCAAACATTGTACTGGCTACTTCAACTGAATGGGCAAGATAATGTATTTCCTGACATTTCCAAGCCACAGGCCTGCAGGCCACATCTGCTGCCTCTTGTCTGCAGCAGCTCTGCAGGTTGGTCCTTGTATACTCTCCCTTGCTAGGTCTGCCATTTCAAGGCCTCAGCTACAATTTTGCTCTTTACCAATTGACTCACTTTGAAAAGAGAAATCTGACTTGGTTTTTTCATGCACACTGCAGTTCAATTGGTTGGACTCTCATATTGACTGTCCCTGTGCCCTGTGATAGCATTTCAAGATGAAGAGCACACTCTGTTATTTTACTTTCTACCAACTTCTGTCCTGTTGTGCTGTTTCTGACTTGTGCCTTCTTCTCCCCTGTCACCCAGTTAACACCTGGGTGTTAACTGAACATGTTAACACATACTCAACCCTCTGCCCAAGTGCTGCGTTCTTCTTAGGGGCCCCTCCCTTACTGGCCTCTTACCACAATTTAAGCTCTTCCAATGCCTGAGTTTAAGGTTAGCACCCAAAACTTCCACCAGTGCCAGGCTAGCATCAGCCAGTTCGAGCACTGGCATCCTCAGATCTCTGCGGTGGGGAGTAGACTGCCTGGGTGTGGGCTATGGCAAGTGGTCGTGGACATGCTGAAGCCAGGTCTGAAGGGCCTGGAGTGCAGAGCATGGGGACTCAGGAGGCTCTGGGACAATTTCTGCATCACTTATTCCTTACTTCCACAAGCTGGGCTCACTTCATCTGAGTGTTGTTCTGCTCTCTGTAGTGTCGGATGCAGTGGTAATCACAGGCACTTCTCCAGTGATGTGCCCAGTGTCTGGGACAAGATCACTCTCCATGCTTTCTTAGCAGGTGCACTCTCTCCAAATGGGGATGGCTGGGCTTCCTCACAGTACAGTGGCCCAGACAGTCCACTTATGAGTGGTGAATAGTTTCCAAACAGGGGATACAGAAGCCACCCGCTGTAGGCCCTTCACCCAGACACCCCACAGCCTTCCCTTAGAGCATTCTCTATCAGAGCACAGCTCAGGCAACTCTGTTTGAAGGAAGAGAAAGGTTTGACCTCTGGGTCAGGGAAGAGTACAAGAACAGAGAAGGCAAGGATGTATCTTCCACACCCAGGGAGATACATTTCATCAGTATCCCCAATATGGCAGAATTTGTGTCTATCAACCAAGTACTAGCTAAGAACATGCCTCTCTGTTGCAGATACTTAGCATTCATACTGCAACTCTGCCTCATTTGCAATGCATTTGAAGAGCACCAAGGTACTGAAAATGATGCCTATGTCTGCAGTCCTGCAGAAGCCTACCATGCTACCATGCTACTCACTGTGTGCAGTGAGTCTCCCCTCAGGAGAATCTCCCCCTTAGGAGAATCTCCCCTTCAGGAAAATCTCCCCCTCAAGAGAGTCCTCTCCAAGAAGCAGAAGCCCAAGCTACTTGCCTTGGTGGTCAAAGTGCTTCTCCTAGGGGCCTGGGCAGATGGCTCAGTAGAATAAGCCCTTCTCTGGGAAGCACAAGAGCCTGAGTTCAATCCCTGGTTCCACCAATAAATAAATAAATAAATAAATAAATAAATAAATAAATAAATAAATAAATAAAATAAAAACATACTGGCCAGGGAGATGGCTCAGTGGAATAAGTGCTTCCCTGGCAAGCACAAGGGCCTGAGTTCAAATCCTGGTTCTGCCAAAGGGCGAGGGGGGGAAGAAAGTGCTTCTCCTTTTGTTTGGTGACAATTTGATAATTTTTGTAGAGGGAGTAACAAAAGTTGACATTCTTACTGGCAGGGGAACCTGTTTTGCTCAAAGACACCAGAATGCATATTTTGGCCCTGGATACCAGGTATATGTGGGAGGTAGAGAGACAAAAGTGAACCAAGAAAGACTCAGGGCAGTAGGTCTCTCTACCACCCTACTGACGTTGTCGATATTCTGAGCTCCCAGCACAAATTCCCTACAAATGATAAAAATCATCAATAAGAGGAAGCCACCCACGGAGACGCGCTGGAATAACCTCCCAGGAAGGCTCTCCTCAGGCAAAAAATTAATCTTCTTCAGTGTGGAATGTTCAGTGTGTGAGGTAAAGGCTGTGTTTGGGAGGTACCTGAAGTGAAGAAAAGAACAAGAAGTCAGAAAGTTGGATGTCTTCGCAGAGTTGCCACATTCTCAGGAGTAGCCCTCACAAGGCACTTTGTGCCCCAAACTGACTCCCACAGCTATGCCACAGCCTAAGGTCCTAAAGAATCTGTCCAACTGAGGGCATAGAGATCAGAAGCACACACTGAGGCCTAGGACGGTGTGGTAAAATACTGAGGGGAAGGGGCATACCCCATGTTCTCACCACAGTCACACGATGGCACTTGTATATGAAACTCCTCAAGTATCTGGAATCATTCAGTCACCAGACATGATCTCCAGATGCTCTGTGAGCTACTCCACCCCAGCACTCTACCACTCTCCTCAGGACTCCCAAAATGCCTCAGATTTCACTGAGATTCACTCTTGAGTATTATTTCCCTTATGGTTGCGCCCACTGTCAACCAGGTACCCTCCCCTCAGACTCTCAGAGCCACATGAAGCCTCCTCTGATTAAATCAGCTCACTCATTTCTCCCTTTTATATGTTCCTATAGCATCATTCATTACAGAATACAGGGTACCTACCACTGAATTACCCAAAATGATAGAAAGTGATTCCATCTCTATTACTCCCATGAAGCAAAAACCAAAAGCCACAGAACCTTCATTCTCTAAAAGTAAGTAAGAATGATATAAACACTTAGCCACGTTCCACCATTTGGGAAACACTGGCAATTGAAACACTCACAGTACCGACACTATTTTTCCCTTACTTCCCTGTCACTTGTGTGCAATAACATGGCTTAAAGAAAGCCTCCAATGATGCTAAAGGCTCAGCCCACAGGGATTCAAAGAGAGCTGATGCTATAAACCACCTGTGACACCACAGACCCAATGGGAGCCAAACCCAAGCACAATACAGGACAGAAATGCAATTATTCACACCTATATGAAAATGTATATGAATGTTTCGTGGTGTAAAGCTAACAAGAATCACTTTTTTTTTGTGAGGCACTGGGGATTGAACTCAGGACCCTGAGCTTGCCAGGCAGGCACTTATTCTAGTGAGCTATCTTCCTGGCCCAAGAATCACTTTAGAAGTCACTGAAAATTCTTCAGCAGTGGTCACCTCTCACTGCTGTATGTTCTGCAGCTGACTAAACTAGCACTGATATCTTTGAAAATGTATATGTAAAAGTGTTCCTTGGTTCACAAATTTAATTCTTTACATGATTCTGATCACAAATTGAAATGGATGAGAACTGAATCAAGTTTATTGGCTAGGTTCAGTATTCACCTTATGGAGAAGTTTAATTCAGTTCTCATTCAATGCAGGTTATGCCCAGAATCATGGGAAGAATTTAGTTAGTGGACCAAAGTGCCACTGCATTTTACATAAGCAAAGCTAAACCAAGACCACCAACTGTGTTGTTTTACCCAGCCTCTAGCCTGGAGTCAATAGGTATTATCTTTACATTGCTGAAACATGCTTTCTTACAGTGATTGATTTTACACTGGTATTTTTTGCAAAATAATCTGTTCATTGAGTTCAGTCTTACAGATTTCTGTCCTCTCAGCTCTGAGTAGGGAGATCTGCTCCTGCTAGCTTGCGGACCACACCACAAGTCTTCTGACTCTCTCCACCCCCACCTGTCCTGTGCCTTTGAACACAGAGAGCAGCTTCCACCACTGGCATATACAAGGAATGCTCGCTCTCCTATCTACCTACTCATCCTTTGACACTTCAGGTTCAACATCCCCTATCCAAAATGCTTGGGGCCAGAAATATTTCCAAGCTTGGACCTTCACAATGAAATATTTTGGAGATGAGACCTAAGTCTAAGTGGAAAATTCATTGTCTTGTGCACACCTTACACACATCACCTAAAGCTAATTTATACAATGTTTTTAATGCACTACACCTTGACTACACTCTATCACATAAGATCATGTGTGGAATCTTCTATTAGGGCATCACATCAGGTCTCAAATAACCTTGGACGTGGGGCCATTTTTGATTTTGAATATTTGAATTCAGAATGGCTCAACTCAAATTCTCTTAGGGATTCAGTGACACTGATGTGGTCCTTGCCATTGTGGATTTTACAGTCCATTTTAGGAAGTAAACAAATTATGTAACCACAAAAATATGTAGACATAGCATGATTTAGGCAAGCTGAAAATGTGACTTTCTACTTCACCTGATCTTCAGTCCTGTACAGTGATCCATAGCCTGAAATGTTTATTTTACACAATGAATGTTCATGGTGAAAATTCCAGGAGTTCTGTGGAATCCCATGGCCAGAAGAGCAGATCTAGTTGCAGAAACTTGATCTACATGAACCCTGGTTACCAGATTTCATTAGCCCTTTTCTTCTCCCCCAGACAAGACCAGCCTCTGCCTGCTATCTCTTTTTCCTATGCCTTTTGTTAGTGCCCATCACTTGCTATCTCTTTACACTGCAGTGAGTTGTGCTTGTGTTGAGAAGAACTACACTGGGCAGAGAATGAATGCTATGTTATTCATGGGAATCAGTGTGCTTGCAAAGTCAGAAGTTTAAAACAACAAAGGCTGTCTCCTACGGGAAGCACCATCTCTAAAGATGCAGAGGGATGGAAGTAAACCCCACAAGCAAACTCCTCCTAGAAAGCTGTCACTTCCACACACAGCTTGTTGGCCATAGCTGGTCAAACAGCTCCACCTAAACACAGGGGGGAAGAGATATCCAGTGAGGCCTTGCATATTCATGTGTAGCACTAATGACTCAGTGCCCAAAAAGATGGCTCATCCCAAGCCTGGAGCCACTAGTGTTCCATGAATAGCATCTTCAGTCAGATAATATTCTGTCTCCTTCCTCTGTATTACTCCAGGATAAAGGTCCTGCTGGGGACAGTTGCTGTTTATCTGAAAACCCAATATACTGAAAAAGCTCTTCTCAGAAGCCAGCAGAGAATCAGTATAATACTGTATGTTTCGTGAGGATATTTGGGCTAGAAGCTTCCCATTCTAGACAAGAGAAAGAGGAAGCCATGCCCCAATCCCAGCCTGGAAGAGATATGAATAAGCTGGGAAGACACAGGAGAATGCTGCAGACCAGCTCCTTCTCTTCAAGCTCTGAGGGATGCAATTACACTGACAGCATAGCTCAGAGGAGTTGTGGCTTTCTTAACATTTCAAGATGCCCATCACAAGCCTAGTTGGCCATATTGCTCTCAGCCGATGTCATCACAAACACTAAAGCTATATTGTCTAATGTGGTAACCATAAGTCATGGGTATTCCTTCAATTTTTCAATTGGAATGTAATACAATTATAATGAAAATTTTAAAAAGGAAACTAATTCATTGGTTATATTAGCCCTAATCCAAGCATCTAATAGCCACGCAAAGCTAGTGGCTACAATAAATTTTTAACACAATTACAGAATCATTCTAGCATGGTATGAAGCTATGCAGGATAAAATTAATCTAGAAAGCCTACATTTGAAAGCATGACACACCCATGATAGTGATCTTGTCAAAAGAATATAACTAGAGATATTTTTACTCTCTTATTTGTCAGAACACGACTTACGACAGCCAAATTATGGAATCAGTCAAGAAATCTATTAACAGATGAATGGATAAAGAAAAGGTGGGGTATATTATTCAACCAATTGCCAAACTTTGGAAGAAACAAAAATATTCTTCCATAACTGAATGAATAAATGGGTGCATCCACACAATGGGGTACTATTCACTGGTAAGTAGAAATGAATAGCCAACCCATATGAAGACGTGGAGAAAATTTGCATGTGTGTCACTAAATGAAAGAAATCTTTCTGAAGTAGGTAAATAACATGTGATTCCAGTCATCAGGCTTTCTGGAAGAGAAAAAGTATGGAAACAATACAAAATAAGTCAGTGGTTGCCAGGATTGGGGGAGGGGGGGAATAAATAGGTGGAACACAGAGAATTTTATAGCAGTGAAAAAATTCTATGTAATATTAACTCATTGGGTGTATGTCATGATAAGCTCATCTAAGTCTACTGAATGCACAGGACAGACTGAGAGTAAACCATAATGGGAAAATGGGCTTTGAGGAATAGCATTAATGTAAATTTCTCAACTGTAACAAACACATCACTCTGGTGAAAGACAGCTTATAATAGGGAGGCTGTGCATGCAGGGGTTCAGGATGTATGAGAATTCTCTGGATCTTCTGCTCAGTTTTGCTGTGAACTTAAAATTTCTCCCAGAAATAAAATATATCTTTAAAAAACACAATAACATGTAGAAAATACTGTAAAGGTGATTATAGTGGGGGGGGCACCACAAAGAACAAAGGTTGCTTCTTCAAGATTCAGTGGAGACACTGGCCTCAGCCTTGGCTTTTTTCCATCATTCTTTGAGGAAGTAAGACTGTTAGGCACAGCCTTGAGCAAAGCTATCCAGAAACCACTGGATGAGAAGGGAGCTTGATGATGCGGAAAACCAGGGACTGGGAGTCTGAGGCTGACTACCCAGTTTGTGAGTTGGAATGTCTCAGACCTAATAGCAGAGCTCTTGGGAGTGGAGAGACAGGAGGTGATCTGCACTCAAACACACAGCTTGGATAAGTCACCTGGATACCTGTGTTTGAACACCTACAATGGGAAAAGGAACTTTCTATAACATGAAGAGTGTGGCCCCTGGAGGAACAGAGACATCAACAACCCATGTTCTTCCCAGAAGGTAAGTTTATTGTGCCAATTTACCTATGAGAATGGAATCTCAGACCAAAGCTACAGGAGATGATAAATAATAGAGAGGACAACAGCTAATGCTTTCAAACATCAGAGCTGGAGACTAATTCATGATATACAGCAAATAGGTTCCTTTGAGCACTTTAATTCCCCATCAACCTTATGATGTCAAAGTCTGTGCTGCCCTTATCTACTCTCTCAGCAATTCATTTACCAGAATCATGGGCCCCTCTAGAGTTCAAATGTTTTTTTCTGAGTGCTTGTGAAAGAAAGAACAAGATAGAAGGCTCAAGTAGTGATAAGAGAAAAGTAAACAAATAAATAAACCAGATAAATAGGCACTGGGATGGTCCCTGCTCACATAATAACCTGAATGGTATGGTTAAGAATTCCTGTCCAAGCTGGGGAGATAACTTGGCTCTCTAAGTGCCTGCCTGGAAAGTACAAGGACCTAGGTTCAATCCCCAGTACCACATACCATTCTGGCCACCAAAACCAGGCACATGCCTATAATCCTAGCACTGGGGAGGCTGAGACAGGAGGATCACTATGAGTCCAAGCTGTATAGCAAGACCCTATACCAAATAAGTAAACAACAACAACAAAAAAAGATTCTTGGCCCCATGAGCAGGATTAAAGGACTAGGAAGGCTTCTCCCAGGAGCTACTTTGTGAGCTAAGCCTTCAAGGATAAGAATAACTTCAGCAAAGAAGAGCAGAAGATAAAACAGAAGGAATAGATGATGCAGAGATAGGGAAGGTGGGAGAGGAATGCAAAAGAAAGCAATAGAGCTTCCCCTCACATTTAGCAGATGCTGGGGGGAGTGGGCAGGAAGGAGACCCAGACTTAGCGGGGTCCTGAGGAACCAGGGAGGAAGATGGAGCTTTATGCTTAAAACAATGGGAAGCCATGGTTTACTTAAGTAGAGGACTCTACTTTAATCAGTATATAGATTATGAGTTAATATGTACAACACGCTGAAAACAGTAGCAGCAGAGAAATCACCACAAGAGCATCCTAATTCTTTTCCTTGCTCTTATTGTAAAGGATGAGCTAGAGAAGAGCCAAGAGTGGCAGTGAGCAAACAAGTTGGGAAGGAGGTTCCTGCAACAAGAGGCACAGTCAGTAGGGATTTCCAATAAGTGGAGAATGCCTAGAGCTCCTTCATAAACAGCCATATGGTGGTAATTCATCATTCTAATGTGGACTGCTGAGTTCTAATGACAGCTTGAGAGGCAAACTTCAGAGTGGAGAAACATCTAGAGATCTACTTCATTCTGCTAAATTCAAGATGCCTGTCAGACATCTAAGTGAAAATGTCAAATATGCTTTCACAGGCATTGTACCTGAGGAAATTAGAGACTTAGAAGGGCTAGGCAGTCTATTTCGAGTCTAACAGCTGTTAGAGATAGACTAGAGCCTGGAATCACAGCTAGGATCCGGGCATCAGCAGGATCTCACCCCCTATGGTTAAATGACCTGGGGTGGATGGCAGCTTCCTGTTGATCTCACTGGAGCACAGAATTGACTATAATGATATCAGCACTTCAGCAGTCTATAGTGGCACTGCCCTTCACAAGCTTGACTTGATCAGTAATGTTGCAAAAGATGGCCCTGTTTGTGTTTGTGCAGGAAAGGTGGCTGCTGTGGTGTTTATCACCCGACCCAGTTTGCAAACTAAAACAAAATTTTGCCAAACGCTTCTGTTCGCAAACCAGCTTGTTTAGAAACAAAAGTGTTCATGAACCAAGGTACCACCATGCATGATTCTAAAAATCCCAGAACGGTGTGAGCCGGTAAGCGAGGCCATAACAGGTATGCAAGTGTCCTGACTCGCTGGGCAAGTGATTTGCCTATGTGGATAAAGAAAGCCAGCAAGATTCTACCCTTTTAAGAAGCACAGAATTAGCTTACTGCCTTAGATTCCTGGTCTATCGAGTGGGAATGGAAATCTACTGAATGACACAACCTGGGATCTGTGTTGTAGGATTATTTTTTAAAAGAAGGAAACAAAGTAAGAAGATCTGGAGCACACGTTTGTAAGCTTTTTAAGGACTGTGTGCTCAATTAACTCTTCACCATGAAAGCAAATTTCAACTGGATCGGGGCTGGGGAGAAAGGAAAACTGGAGAATTAATGTTTTAATGAGCACAATTTCAATGGGAGAATGCGAACTTTCTGACCATAGCAATGGTGGCTGAACAACAGTATGAGAGGAATGGTGCTTAAACTTAGAAATAGTTAAAGAAAGAAAAAAGTTTCTGCTGTGTATGGTCTACCACAACAAAAAAAAGTAACCTGGATACTTGCTTGTGTAATTGAATAAAAATCAGCTAAACAGTTTAATTGTGTTTACCTATAGGAAACTAGGCAGAAAAAAATCAGACTCGTTTTTTATTTCCACGCACATTGGATGTGGGGGAGAAATCATTCTAATTTGGATAGAAAAGGTGCTGGAATAGATAAAATGTAAATAAAATTGTGACAGTGGTTTTCATCTTGAATTAGGGGCCAAATTTCAAATCGCCTTTTATTTTATTTGAACAGGTTCATTCTGTTAGCAAGAATCTGTCTGAGTCAGTTTATGAAGCCCTGCGGGCCAAGATATGTCTTCGCTTGTCTTTCAAGCATATTCCCTGTGCCCCACTTATGAAAATATAGTTACATTTCTGAGAAAGTTAACTAGAGAAAACTAATAGTGATACAAGTCATTGCTGTAGAGAGACAGACAGAGAAGTAGAGAAAGAGTTAAGAGTGCCCACCATGGGGCCGGGGAGATGGCTCAGTAGAATAAGTTCTTCCCCGGCAAGTGCAAGGACCTGAGTTCAATCC
>PVKA01002131.1:0-14780 GCA_004027165.1 Ctenomys sociabilis
CCTAGCCCAGCACAGGCACTCAGCCTCTTACCTAGCCCAGATCAGGCACTCAGCCTCACCTAGCCCAGATCAGGCACTCAGCCTCCTACCTAGCCCAGCATATTCACTCAGCCTCCTACCTAGCCCAGCACAGGCACAGGAGGCTGAGTGCCTGAGCTGGGCTAGGAAGGAGGCTGAGTGCTCTGGAGTGAGTGGAACCTATGGATAAAGAGAGAGAGAGAGAGAGAGAGAGAGAGAGAGAGAGAGAGAGAGAGAGAGAGAGAGAGAGAGAGGGAGAGAGAGAGAGGTGTTGAGTTTCAATGATGACCTCAGATCCCACTTCAGCAACAGGATAGGACCATAGCTTGTTCTGTAAATGCTCCCAGTTTAGTCTTTTTCTCATTCTAGATATCATGACTGGCCACTATCTTGAAGGATAACAGAGTAGGGTATGAGAGAATGTGAGTGGTACAACTGTGACAGACACTGTTGCCCTTCCAACCCTGACCCCAGGGATGGCTGAAGCTAAACACTGCCTTCCTAAAACACCAGCCAACCAGCCCTTCTCAGCAAGAATTCCCCAGCCCCTCCCAGGAATTTGCTAGGCCTGCTTATAGAGCAGGAAAAAAATGTGAGGAATGGGGCAAATACCAAGCAAAAGGGGTGGGGGGGGATGAGAAGATAATATACAAGCTTCTTTGTCCCCAAAGGGGGCCCTGATGCCCTAACTTTTCACTACATGTCATCTTGCAAAAGAGAAGTGAAGGCAACTTAAGTCCTTCTGCAGTAGTACAAGGTAACTAGAAAAGCAACAAGCAGTCTGAGTAGCTTGTGAGTGGGTATGAAATCTACACTGATACTACAAAATTCACATCCTCATGTCTTCACTTTGTTCAGAGCTGTTAATTAGATATCAGTGTGTGTTGTACCATGAAAGTTAGGAAAGGAACAAGGACAACTACTAAGACAGGAAAGGAAGCTGGCCTGGTCAAAAGAGGTGGGGCATATCTTTGTCAAATCTCTTCTGCTTTTTGTCCTATGAGTTTTACTGAAACAACAAACTTAAGAATGTACAGGTTCACCAATCTAAGGAACCCAATCAAAGGAAGACTCCCTTACAAACCTAGCTGTGCCCAGAAACACTAGAAGTGTGTTCTGGCAATCTGCCAACCAACTAAATCAGAATCTACAGAAACACAGTCTGAGGACTAGACTTAGAGCTCCCAAAGTGACTGCAATACACAGCCGCTGGAATCTGTGACAAGGAATCAGTCATCTTGCCATGAGTGTTTCACACATGAACTCATATGGTGATAATGAAACCCTAAACCAGGGTTTACAAATCTAAGACTGCCAGACATTAGAGAACGTGGCCTCTGTGGGAAACTAAACACTTATGCTTAGTCACTGCTCTGTTTCAGACAACATCCAGGTAGAAGTTGTAGGGGTTTGGATGATGGCTTTCAAACTGACGTGAAATGCCCTAAACCATTGATCCTATAAATCTGACCTTACCTGGAAAAAGGATTTTATGCCTTGACCTTGTGTTGACCTTGTGCTGTGGTTGGCCACGGTTAGTGGTCTAGTCTGTTCTGTCATGTCATTTTTTTTTAAATTAAAGAACAAATAGCAATAAGACAGTTTAAAATCAAATTAACAGGAAAGATTCAATAACTAATACATTGCAAATTATTTTTGTAATGGTCTGTTATTGTACAAGGTGCATACATGATATTCTACTTATGGACACTATTATAACAGATGTCTCTAATCAGTGAATTAAGAGAATGTAGCTTTATACTTATCTTTTTTTAAAGCTGAATAATAGCACAGTTTCAATAATTAATATTCTCTACCTTGTTATCTTCCTAGTGGTTGTCCATAGTACTAGAAGCTGACATATCCTGTCCAACCACTATCAGTACAAATCTTTCCTCTCATAGAATTATGCAGAAGTACTGCATATTTATCCTAACTGCAATGTTTATACAAACACATTATGGTTCTTTCTTTGTATCTCCCTTTTTTTGTCTAGACCTGTCAAAGATGGGCACTCCATTGTCATTAAACTATTATCGGTGCCTCAACTCGGTGACACAATCAAACACAGGCCAGCAGTCCACAATAATAATGAGTTATCTGAAGAAGTTGTTGATTATAGCCATTTACAGATGAAATTATTATTATAGCCACACGTTATACACCTCATTTTTATACTTTTCTGCTGGATGGTTAAGACCAAGATAAAGCAAAACATATATAACAAAACATGTTGCTTTTGTATCTGATGAAGTCAGTCAAGTCCCCTCAGGGTTTATTTTAAAATTCTGCACCTCACTCTGAAGATCCTTTGTCTGTGTCAGCCATATGGATGAGTCACAGCCATTGCTTGACCAGCTTGCTCTCTGTTTAAGAGCCTGAGAGAAAGTTTTCTCTCCATGTGACTCTCCCCAAGCACACCATAGATCATGGACCACCTTCTTCTGTGGCTTCATAATCTCCTTGTTTTTACATGTTGTATTTCTTCTTTTTGCTTCTTATACTAGGGAGACTGTATCATATTTACACATGTGTTTCTGGTTTATTTCACTTATGAGTATATGTTCAAGTGGCACCCACTTGAATATAAATGCTTCAAGCTTATCATTCTTAATAGCTGAGTAGTACTCCATTATATAGAAATATCACATCTTTTTCAACCATTCCTCATGTGATGGACATCTTGGTTGTTTCCAAGATTTTGCTATCACAAAGTGTGCTGCTATAAACATAGGTACACATATATCACTTTGATACAATGTTTTCAGTTCCTCTGGGAAAATTCCCAGGAGGGGGATAGCCAGCTTGAATGGGATTTCTAGTCCTACTCTTTTGAGGGGTCTCCTCACTGATCACCACAATGGTTGTACCAGTCTACATTCCCACCAGCAGTGGAGAAGGGTTCCCTTTTCCCCACAACCTCTCCAACATTTGTTGTTGGTTGATTTCCTTATGGTACCCATTCTTTGTGGAGTGAGATGGTATCTCAGTGTTGTTTTTATTTGCATTTCACGGATGACTAGCGAGGTGGAGCATTTTTTCATATATTTATTCGCTTCTTTAATTTCATCCTCTGAGAAGTGTGTATTCATCTCAGATGCCCATTTCTGAATGGCCCTGTTATATCTTAGTTCTTTATATATTCTAGACAGCAGACTTTGTCTGATTGCTTATTAGTTAGGATTTTTTTCAAAATTTGTGGGTTGCCTTTTCACTCTGTTGACAATTTCTTTTGACATGCACAAGCTCCTCGAGAAGAATTGATCCCAGTTGTTGATTCTTTCAAGTGCTTCCCATGCGAATATGTTTGTTCCTACCCCTTTGTCTTCAACAGTTCCTCCTACTTTCTCTTCCAGAAGATTGAGTGTTTCTGTTTTAATGTTGAGATCTTTAATCCATTTTGACTTTAGCTTAGTGCATGGTGATAGAGCTGGGTCAGGTTTTAGTTTGTGGCATGTAGAAAGTCAAGTTTTCCAGCACGATTTGTTAAAGAGGCTATCTTTCTTCCAGTAAGTATGATTGGCCCCTTTGTCAAAGATCAGATGGCTGAGTGTGTTCATAGATGTTTCTGCACCTTCTAATCTATCCCATTGATCTTCAGGCCTATTTTGTTGCCAATACCATGTTGATTTTGCCACAGTGGCTTTGCAGTATAATTTCAAGTCAGGAAATGTGATGCCTCCTGCCTTGTCCTTATTGGCCAAGATTGCCTTTGCTATTCTAGGTCATTTGTGGTTCCAAATAAATTTTAGGAATGATTTCTCTATGTCCGGGAGGTATGTTAGTGGCAGTTTGATAGGGATTGCATTAAATCTGTACAACAGTTTTGGGAGTATGGCCATCTTCACAGTGTTGATTCTTCCTATCCAGGAGCATGGAATATCTTTCCATTTTCTGAAATCCTCTATAATCTCTTTTCTTAAGGTGTTGTAATTTTCCATGAAAAGATCTTTGACAATATTTGCACATGTGTGTCTGGTTTATTTCACTTATGAGTATATGTTCAAGTAGCATACACTTCAATATAAATGAGTCAATTTTATCATTCTTAATAGCTGAGTATTACTCCATTATATAGAAATACTACATCTTTTTCAACCATTCCTCCTGTGACAGGCATCTTTTTTTTGTTTTATTGAAGTACAAATATCAATGAGACAGTTTTAAGGTACCTTGACAAGATGGATTTAATAAATTAATATATTGCAAATTGTTTTCATAATTTTTGGTATCATAGAAGGTGCATACATGATATTATACTTACAGACATTAATACACCATATGTCTCTTATCAGTAAATCAAGAGAGTGTAGCTCTTTGCGTATCTTATTTTTTATACCTGAATTACATCAAAGATTCAATAATTAATACTTTCTACCTTGTTATTTTCCTAGTGGTTGTCCATAGTACTAGAAGCTGACATCAGACATCTTGATTGTTTCCAAGATTTTGCTATCACAAATTGTGCTGCTATAAACATAGGTACACATATATCACTATGATATAATGTTTTCATTTTCTCTGGGAAAATTCCCAGTAGGGGGATAGCCAGCTTGAATGGGATTTCCAGTCCAACTCTTTGCATAATTCTGTGAGAAGCGAGATTTGCACTAATAGTGGTTGGACAAGATATTATGTTGGCTTCTAGTACTATGGACAATGGGGAGATAACAAGGTAGAGGGTGTTAATTGTCAAATCTGTGATATAAATCAGCTGTAGAGAAATAAGATAGGTACATAGCTGCATTCTCTTCATTCACTGATTAGAGACATCTGCTGTAATAATGCCTGTATATATAATATCATGTATGCACCTTATATGACACCAAAACATTACAAAAACATTTTGCAATGTATTGATTCGTTGAATCTGTCCTGTTAATTTGTCTTGGAACTGTCTCATTGCTATTTGTTCTTCAATAAAAATAATAATAAAAAATACTTAGGATAGAAAAAAAGAAAAGAATAAAAAACAATAAAGTCTATTTAAACCTTGGGTGGGGAGGAAAAAGGCTTTTTCACTGATGTAGTTAGGATATTGAGTAAAGATTATCCTGGAGTAATTATTTGGGCGAACCCTAAATCCGATGACAAGTGTTCTAATTAGAATGAAGCAGAAATGACAAGTGTTCTCAATGAAGTGAAGCAGCGGAAATTTTAACACAAAGAGGAGAAGGCAATGTGAAATCCAGCTGACACTGCAGGATGGAGCTATCAGACAAGGAATGCTGGCAACCACCAAATGCTTAAAGAACCAAAGATGATTCCCCAGTAGACTTACAGAGGCGCACAAGTCTCCGCAACTTGATTTCAGACCGAGGCCTCCAGTACTGCGCCTGAGAAAACTTCTGTTGTTTTAAATCACCTAATTGGTAGTAATTTGTCACAGCAGCCACAGGAAACTATTAGGGAAGTATATCTAATATTATTGGGTTTTTCTAGTTTGTATGAGAAGACAGAGAGCCCAAATTTTTTACATGTGAATTCTCTTAATGCTTAAATGTTGACTAACAATTTTTGAAAATTTGAAATACTGAGCTGGCTGAACAGTACATGATTTCTGACCAAACAATGCTGTTTTTCTGCTAAATATTCACAAAGCCTTTATCTTTAATTACTCAGTCAAATTCAAGCTTAACACGCATCAAAAAAAAATAAGCCTTTTGTTCTTTATGAGGCTTGTTCTTGGAGTGGTAAATTGGTTTCTGAGCTTACTTGCAAGAAGAAAAAAGAAATGTGCTCACAGCCATCATGTTTAACATTAAGCAAGAGACATCTTAGGTCACCTATTTGATAAACTTATAAATGTAAGCACACCAATTAGTTTTGGTTTTTTGTTTCATTTTGTTTTGTTTTTGTTGGTGGTGTTTGTTTGTTTTAACATGGCATGCTAGGTTCAGGCTCTATGGGCATTGACCCTCATTAAAATTTTTCAATAAACACTGACTTGAAAAACCATGGCCCCAGCAGAAAAAATCAGTAGTAAGCCTATCTTAGCTTCCTCCCCTTGGTTTTCCCAGAAAGTCTTGAATAACCGCTGTGAGAGTCATTCCTCTAAGTAGTTTTAGTTTTCCATTGCCTTATTAACACTTATTAGATTGCTACATCTTTTTGCCCAGATTTCAAAGTCTTTTGTAAAAGGAAATAACTAAGCTATTCCATATTTGGGCTAGGCCTGGCCAGCCAGCAGAAGACCTGGGCTTCCATCCCAGTTTGCCACTAAACAGCTGCATGACCTTGGCCAACTCTCCTCACCTCTCTAGGCCTCAATTTCCTATAGTTGATCTTTGAATTTCCTTTCAGCTCTAAAAATTATTTTGACAGGATGATTTAATTATGCAATAGAAGCTCATATCTAGTTCATCTTTCTTCAGAGTTAGCCAAGAGTGGGGAAGGCAGGATTCATGCATTCATTTACTCACCAGGCAGTCAGGAGGCTTCTACATGTACCAGCCAAGCTGCTACGGGTTAGAACATAAATCTAAAAATAAGACAGATGCTGCCTCAAAGATCTTGCAGTTTTGGGGGCGGGGGGCTTGAGAAATAGTGCTAAGGGAATTGGAAGTTAAGATACAGATAATGTTAGAGAGATGAACAGAGTTCAAGGGAAGCTCAGGAAATGCTCTTCAGTTCATACAGGAAGAGGCAGGGGAGGGTCTCTTGAGAAAGTGACACCTGAAATGAGTTTGTAGAATGAGCAGTGACTATAAAAGCAAAGAAGAGAAACAAAGGCCATGGAAAAAACATAAAGGGATAAACTTGCCTGCAAAGTGCATCAGAGTTAGAATGACCAGTGAACCTTAGCTTAGTCAGTGGGAATGAGGTGCAGCCTAATATTCTCCTGCACTCAAGGCATATGCTTCTTCACTTCAACTTTGGCTGCAGCTGGATCTGCCACTGAGCCCCCTTCGCTTCTCTTCTCCAGGTTTCTCTATACCTGAGCCAGATGTTTAGGTAGTTCGGTGATAAATTCAACCACATGATCAAGGTCAGAAACAGTGAGGAGCTGCTTTCAGCATCTCCTACCTTCCTTGTGAACTTCAAGTTCTCGCATCAGACACAAAGAGATATCTCGCATACAAATATGGAGTATATAATTCTGCTTCTCTGATTGAACCCTGAGTCAATGCTAACAGGAATTACTAACCCATCCCCAGAACACGTGGTAGTTTTAGGTTACATTGATTTCCAACCAGATTGTTATCAAGAACCCACTGTACACATTTCTCTGCCAGGAAAAATAAAAATACTAGAGCCCAGCCATTCCTAAGCAATTTCTCAAATATTCCCAGGCCAAGAACTTATAGTATGTATTCTATGTCTCATTCCAAGCTGAAAAAGTAAATTATTCTAACATTAATCATTTTAGTTTTTAAATAATAGCACTATACAATGAAAAGTCACTGGTTAGTTGTATGGTCTTTGTGATTCCACTTCTTTAGGTGTATGACAGAGCTATAATAAAGTTGTCATTTTATGAAGGAAAATCATGCAACTGAAACATTTATACAGTATTTAGCACATAATTATTTTTGCCTTCTTTTTTTTATTTGCAGAACCAGGGATTGAACTCAGGCCCTTGTCCCTGCCAGCAAAGTACTTATTCTACTGAGCCATCTCCCTGGCCCAAATATATTTATAAACTTTTTTTTTTTTTTTTTTTTTTTTTTTTTTTTGCAGAACCAGAGATTGAACTCAGGCCCTTGCACTTGCCAAGGAAGTACTTATTCCACTGAGCCATCTCCCCAGCCCCCTTTAGCACATAATTATTCAACTGAAAAAGGAGAGAAAAGCAACAACATTGTGTGAAGGAAGGAAAAACATACTGTCTGTAAGAATACCTGGAATCTTAAGATTAGGTGCAGACAGCTGAGCGTGTGCTCAGGAGCCTTTCCAAATTTGCTTCAGAGCCTGGGCTAAGTAAACTTTGAAAGTCTTTTTATCTTAGGAAGTGCAACAGAGGAACCGTGACCTACAAGCCAGAGCAGGACATCTGCAGCCTGGGGAGCACTGCGCTTGGGCTGCAGAAGTATCTCCTTTCACAAGTCGCATAATACAAGTAAGTACTTCAGCATATTAAAAAAGACAGGAAAATTCTGTCTATTTAAAAATCAATTGCATTTACAGTTTTAAAGAGGAACAACTTATCTTAGTTACTCTTCTCTTGTTGCTGGGACAAATACCCGACACCCAAAATGAAGGAAGGAAAGGTTTATTTAGCTCACAGTTACTGGAGGTTTCAGTCCATATTCAGATGGCTCCAAGACAAAGGAGCACAGGGCAGAGAGCAGCAGTTCATGGCCGCAAAACAGCAATAACAACAAACAGCAATGGTTAAAGAAAGACTGTCTCTCTGTCTCTTATATTACATTCAGGTTCTCTGCCCCAGGCTGGGGTGTAGTACTCACACCCATAATCCCAGCGGTACAAAGACTCATAATCCCAGCCTTGAATCACACATAATCCCAGTGTATCATGAGTTAATCACAAACTCTAGAAGTCCCTACCCCATGACTACATGAGGCTTTGGGGGACAACTAGAAACCATAACACAACAGTTTGTGGTTTATGATACAGAATATACCAAAATATAATCAAAAACAGTTCTTCCCCCCAGTCCTCTGATGTCCAATCTCACTTTCCTCTATTTTCCCACTTCTTCTGTATCCATTCACACATGTTCTACACATATACAAATACAATCAAGCACATTACTTATTGAGTCATATAAATTTTTTCTGTGAATTATCTACTAATTATTTACCTACATTATATATGTGCTCTACTGGTTCTACACACTCCAGTGAATGAGAAACAACCCAGCAGGTAGTTAGGAAAGAAAACCTCTGTTGCCCTTGGACCAGGCTGCCTTGTTACCTGGGAAGGCAGCCGTCGTTCAGCAAGGACTCTTCCTTCCCAGCCCCTCCCTGAGGAAGAGGAAGCTCCCAGCCAAGGGAGCTCCAAAGACTGCTACTTTTCGTGCCTGATACTGTGACAGTGGGCACCCTGGTGACTGACTCAAGGACATGTTCTGTTCCTCCACGCTGTCTTCCCTTGGAATCCAGTTCTGATTCTGGTTCTGGAGTCAAGCTTCCTGTTTGTGGTCTTCCATTTCAGTATCTGAGGGAGACATTTTCAGGAGACAAAAGGCAGTAACAGGATGAAAAGGAACTACTCCTCTCACAGCCAACAGGAAAGAAAAAGCCGTATATTCATTTCATTGCCTCACTGTGGGTCAGTGTGTCTAGAATACGAGCCAGAAGAAAGGCTGTCAGAGTGGACTGCCCTGTGGCTGAGCCAGAGGAAACCTTGTAAAATCAACAGAGTTGTCTACACAATTAGTTCACATTTTCAATCTTCTCACAGACCTTCTGCCCCTCTTCTACCTGCCCGTGACTCTTGAAAGCACATTCTCAGAACAGCAAGCGTCTGAGAAGTCCTGGAACCTAAGGAAGTGGTAAATTATGCAGATACTGTTGATAATCTGGATCTCCAAAAGCAGCTGCCTGTAGATATGCCAGCAACTTGATTAAAACACATGGTCATAGCTGTGAGAGCCAGCAGGGATCTTGGAGATCAATGGCCATCTTTTTTTCAGATGAGGCAGAGTCCAGGCGAAGTCAAGTGTCTTATCCAGTGTCAGTCAGCTGCAAATGACAGAACCAGGATCCTGACCCAGGCCTCTTGTTTGGAAGTCCAGGGGTGTTTCCATGACCCACATATCAAAGGCCTCTGCACACCAAGTGGTGATTTCAGCCACAAAAATCTGAATGTCCATAAAGTTTCTGTAAAAATCTACATCTTTCCATGGGCCAGACTCAGCACAAAGAAATCACACACACACACACACACACACTCACACACTCACACCTTATCAACTATACTTTTTAAATCCTAAAAGTCAGACAGGAAACCCATAAGCCCTTGGACTTCTAACAAGTTGTGTGTGAACTTCCATAGCCAGAAGTTGGGGTGTTTTTATAATGTCAAACCACGTCATTTTATGTCTGATTCAGTAAAAATGTTTTCCTGCCCTACGCCCGCCTAGCCAGAGCAACCAGCCTGAGACAACGAGGCCGACTCCAGCGGCCTCCTCAATCCCGCCCCCGCAGCCCTCCCAGTGACTGGGAATTTGCGCCACTTGCCGGGCTTCCCAGATCAAAGAAAGAAAGAAAGAAAGAAAGAAAGAAAGAAAGAAAGAAAGAAAGAAAGAAAGAAAGAAAGAAAGAAAGAAAGAAAGAAAGAAAGAAAGAAAGAAAGAAAGAAAGAAAGAAAGAAAGAAAGAGAGAGAAAGAAACTGAGAATACTGAACATGAGGTGTTCCTGTGTCGCCCACAGCTCTCGTAGGCAAAATAATGACACCACATCACGTTAGGTTACCAAGATCCTTCCTGGCAATGATCAGTTTTTAGATGGCAAAGGTCCCCCACCACAAAGGAAGAGAGCTATAATCCACAGCAAGATAAGCCTGTTCCCACTCCTTTCCACTAGGAGTGTGGTTGGGTTATAAAGTTTAGCAGCTCAGGGTTTGGGGATCATAGCAGGGGACAGTTTGAGGTCATGCTATTGGTATGTAACCTTCCTTCTCTGAACCAGCACTGAATGCCACAGGTTCTGCACTTTCCCTACAGCTGTGACCCCTCCATTCTAAGAACAGCACCTGAGGATCAGAACTTCAAGGCAGTGTCTCTTCTCTCCCCAGTACATACCCATTAGAAAACCAAATCCTCAGTCTATGGCTAGGAAGAAAGGAAGAGTGAACACTATCTAAGGCCTATGATAGCTTGTCTTTCAAAAACCTCAAAAACTTAATGTCAATTTAAAATACATAAGTTTCCCACTTAAATTAGACATATGCAATATACATTGCATAATAAAGTATAAATGTTTCTCATTTTGCAGTGAGGTTATAGCCCGATAAACCCATATAAGAAAAGTATCCTAAGTCAGAAATCTGTTCAATACACTCAAGCTACCAACCACCATACTATAGCATAGCCAGCACTTATGTTTGGGCTCTTATCATCTCACACAAAGCCCTTTCCATAATGAAATGATGACTATTTCACATAGTTTATTAAACACTGTATTGAAAGTGAAAGAAAAGAATGGTTGTATGGGTTCTCACTACTAATGTATAATTAGTATACATGAAACTCCTGTTTCTACTGAATGACTACTGCTTCCATACTATTGTAAAGTCAAAGAATCACAAATCACTGCCTTAACTTGGAGTTTCTATGTGTGTAATAAATATAGTATGCATGCTATATAAGGTATAGATATAATTATGTGTAATATATATTGATGCCACTAAGTAAGTTATATGTGCATAATTATAGATTATGTAACATTTAATGCATACACAGTTATAACATAATTATCCAAAGGTACTTTCTTTCTGTAAGCCTATTGTTTGGTGATCTATAGAATTTTCTGGCATCAATCATATCTATAATGCAGTGTTTGCTACTCATAATTTCATTTAAATCTTTGAAAATACACAAAAATATGAATACATTTCCTCATTAGCTAAAGTATATAGAATTATTGAATTTTATGACCTTTTTACAACCTTCATACTTGTCTCATGTGGTGTTTATATTTTTCCTTCATTTTTACTGATGAATGGTTTGTGGTTCATGTCTGTGATAATAGAACAAATAGAAGCATAGCATTTGTGTAACCAATTTCATGTATGACCCTGTTTCACTTAGTATTTGTAATTTTTCTTTACTTCTAGAGAATGAAGAAAGGAAGAATGCATAATTAGAAAGAATATTTCAAGAAAAATAACTTGTACATAAGGATTCATGCCAATACTTCATAAGAGTTTAGAGGTATAGAAGCAACCAAAATGTATCAACTGATGAATGGGTAAGCAGAGGCACATCCATGTAATATAAACATTATTTGTTCATATAAAAGTAAAGTTCTGATAAATGTCACAAGATAGATAAATCTTAAACATATTCTTCTGTGAAAAAAACTAAATACTAAAGGTCACCCAATTATATGATTCCACTTACAAGAAATATCCACAACAGGCCAAGCCATAGAGACAGAAAGCAGATGTGGTTTGCCATGGACTTTGAGGAAGAAGGTTACTGAGGAGATTACATAATGAGTATAAATATAATATTCTTTGGAGATGATAAAATGTTCTAGAACTAGATAGAAGTGGTGGTAACCAAACATTATAAATGTACTACATACCATTGAATTGCATACATTTTCATGGCTTGTTTTGTTATGTGAATCTCAGGTTATATCCTGATAAACCCATATAAGAAAAGTATCCTAAGGATTTACAAACCCCACCACACACTTGAACATGCCACATATGTTCACACTGTACCTATGTGCAAGCATGAGCAACACGGCTGACCTACAGCTTCCTTAGCAGCAGCCTTTGGCCTTCCCAATACTTATTGCTCAGTTCTTCCTTCTTTCTCCAGCTGAGCTCTACTGAGCTCCCAAAGCCTAAGCAGCATTACAACCATTGCGTGATCTTTGCCTCCCTACCCAGGCTGAATTCCACTCTTCTTGAAGTCTGCATTAAAGAGACCATCGGGCCGGGCATGGTGGTGCAAGCCTGTAATCCCCAGCACTTGGGAGGCTGAGGCAGGAGGATTGTTGTGAGTTTGAGACCAGCCTGAGCTACAAAGTGAGCTTAAGGCCAGCCTGAACTGCATAGTGAGACCCTGTCTCAAAAAGACAAAAAAAATAAAAAATAAAGAGACTGTCGGGGTCCACTTTGGTGGACCACCTAAGGCACTGTCCTGAGATGATCCAGGAGCCCCCGTGATGGGGAACAGGAATATAGACTGAATGTCTTCTTCTTCTTACATTCATTCTAAAGGGGTACTTTTCTGTTCACTAGCACACATAGGCCATATCTGAAGAATATGTTGAACACACCAATTGCTTCTTCCAAAACAGATGTTATAAGCTAAGTCCCACAAGTACTGCGTACATTTGCCCTACCGCCATGTCTAAACCTTGCACCCCACAATGAAAGGGGCTCAGAAACTCATTGAGGCTTCCAGATGTTACACAAAAAGGAAGGGGAAGAGATCCAAGGGTTCGGTTGAGCTCTACACAGGAGATTCCACTACCTTTTCTCTGGAATCCCTACACAAAGCAGGCCAGCCTTGGGAGCCCATTGGAGACACTGTAAGCTTAAGAGAAGCGGTTCAAGCTAACAGAAAGCAACTGTCTACTTTGGCAGCATCCAAAGCTGACGTCAGTTTACTTTCCTCTTCTTTGTTAAAGATGAAAGTTCTACCAAGACAGGTCTGTGGAAATGCTGAGTACAACATGTTCTATTTGGCTTTGATCATTCGTGCTCCCTGCGATAAGCACCATATGGCAGCAACCTTATTTTGTGACGCAGTCCATTATCAATTTAGATATGCTTTTCACAAAAGCTTACCTGCTGGGGAGGAAAACGTCAAAAGACTGAGCCAAAAAAATGAATCCAGCAAAGATATGTAAAAGAAAGTTCCAATTTGCATGTTATGATGAACTTTATTCTATTTGTTAGCATAATGTACCCAAATTCCATAGGCTCTTGGCTTGTACCTTTTACTTCTCAAATGAAATGTCTGGAACACTCACTCCATGGATTATGGAAAATCTCTTCAGTCCCACTGGGGATATCTTGGGAGGAAATGGGGCTACTCATTTTTTGGACTAGTGCCAGCTACAGCTCTCTTCTTGACCATCACTTCTAGCTCTATGGATCCCTTTCTCCCTGGCCTACCTTAAATACACTGAACACTTCCTACCCCTAGCCAAGGGTTATTGTGCAGCCCGTGTTTTGGCTACAAGCTGAGAAACAAAACAAAACAGGAATTATAATACAACACAAGTCAACAAATAAAACTGCATATTAGACATCGCAGTCATTTCCTAGGATAGGAATTGTTTTTTTTGTTTTTTGTTTTTCTTTTGTAATCATTAGCTCAATCTTGCAACTTCTAACCAATCTCTTGGAATATTATACCAGTCTGAGGCCTTTCTCTCAATTCTAGCTGTAGCCTCAAATCTTCTAAATAGTGTTTACTCTGGTAAATAGATTTATGACATATCTACATGGACGCACAAACAGACATTCATACTTGTGCTGTTGCACCCACACTCACACAGAAAACTACCTGGGGGTTTAACTTTGCATATTCACTACTTCCATTTATGATGTTCTGTCAAACAAAAGCTCACCTACTCTAAGGTTCTACCTCTTGATATCTGAAAGCCCTCACTGAAATTTCCATGTGCCATGACACCATCAAGATCGTATCAACGTACACATATCTCCTGTATTGTGTGATTGTTTTAATTGCTCTTCTCTCATTACTGGGACAAATACCTAACACCCTAAATGAAAAAAGGAAATGTCACAGCCAGTGGCGGTTTCAGTCTACACTCAGCTGGCAGAGTAGCACGTGGCAGAGAGCAACCATTCATGGTGGCAGTAAAGAGCAGAGAGAGCAAAAGGAGTGGCAGCAGCTCAGGCAGCTAGCTAGCGTCTCTCCCCTCCTTCCGTTCGATCTCCTTTTTCAGAGTACTGTAGTTTTCAATGCAGAGGTGTTTTACATCCTCCCCCAAATTGATTCCTAGGTATTTCATTTTGGGAGGCTTCATTGTGAAAAGTATTGTTTTCCTAATTTCTCTTTCAGTAAATTTGCCATTTGTGTATAGGGAGGCTATTGATTTTTGGGTTTTGACTTTGTATCCATCTAAGCTAATGAATCTACTTA